>PVHP010003720.1:0-76449 GCA_004024765.1 Zapus hudsonius
TGCACACATTTTGGAGTTTCCAATAACACCTAGAAAGCACCCTTCAGGTAGTGGGGTTATATTTGCTTCATGTATAAACTAGTACAAGTCATCACTTGAAGTGAAGCATTTTCTATAACATTAAGAACTTTAGTAAAAGGCGAAAGATCAGGGAACTATGCGGAAGAGGGGGCGGAAAGATTGTAACAGCCGTGGTGGGGGAGATTATCCAGAGGCATGGCCAGGAGAACCTGGCTGAATACTAGGCTCTCCATGGTCCCCCGTCACAAGGACTGATCCAGACGACCCATGGAGGAGGTTATTCAGTGGAGTGGGGAGGGGAGGGCAGTGGGGAATTGGGGATAACAACTCATTGTTTGCCCACTAAATGTTGTAACTCATTATGGACAAAAAAAAAAAAAAAAAGAACTTTAGTAAGTGCCAGTCTATTAGAAAATTTAGTAAAGAAAGCATTTTGGATATCAGTCTGAGACAGGCACTAAAGACAAAGTACCATTGTTTGGCCACATAGATATGTTATCCCAACAAATCTCTCTGTAAATATTTGTGTTTATGTCTATATGTTATCACTGCTCTCGCTTTTAGTTACAGGAGTTTCTCTCTTCAGATGGGGAGACTCAACACTTCTCAAAGTGCTGAGAAAAAGTGATAGTTGGGTTTCAGGAAGTGATAGGCACCTCTCTATCACACCCTCCAGTGGCTCAGGACTACAGCAGAAGAGGAGGCAGAAAGAATATATGAGCCAAAGGATGGGGAGGAGTGCTTTGGAATGCTGTCGCCTGGACACAGTGTGACCTTTGTAGTCATTACCTCACAATGGCTGTTATTACCTGCAAAAGACCCACATAATATTGGGCCCATAAACGGGTTGCTGTGGATGATGGAGAAGGACATTAATTAATTAATTAATTAATTATGAATATAAATGATGGAATCGTGGGAAAGAGGAAGGTTTTCAGTGGAATGGGATGATGGGACAAATCAAGAAAGTGGGTTTAGATTATGTAAAAAAATTAACAAAGTTTTAATTTTAATTTAAGTTAACAGATAAAAGAAAGAGGAGGTTAAATCCAAATGAAAAATTCCTCCCTGTTATTTCCAAGATCTTCATAGCAGAGTTCTACCAGCACTGCACTCTGTGAGCCTGGACATCATTCAGAGGCCGATGGATTGCTTCAACTCCTGACTTCCCTCCTTCCTCCGCTGCACGTGGAGAAAGGGAGCTTTTTAAAATGATAAGATACAGAATGGATGAATATTACAAGTATAATGTCTAAAATCATCAGAATGAGGAACTAGGAATGTTAATTAGAAGCCATGTCTGCCACACATGAAAATGATTTTCATTAAACATGAAACTTAAAAAACATTCAAGCTTGAGCCAGAACACACAGAGCCACACAGTACCCAGCACAGCTGACCTAAACAGCAGATTCACAGATGGGAGCCTACAACCCACCAAGAGACAGCCAGCCTCATACTCAGCTAGGGTGAGACCAGAGGCCATCTCCAGAGGTAACAGGTTCATCTATAGGTGATTGATGCACCTCTGGCCAGCATTACCATTTTTAATAGGCAGGGCTTTAAAAGGGAATTTGTCCCATTTGATAATTATTGATTCATAGTTCTTTGTTGACTTCCTTCTGTCTTTCTTGGGGGCTGGGTCTCAGTCCCAGGCTGACCTAAACCTAGAAATCTCACCCTCCCAGTCTACAGGATTAAGGGTGTGAATTAACACACACCCTTAGATAGTTTGGCTTTGTTAAGATTATCTGGTTCATCCCTATCTTTGTATAAATAACCTATGGGGGTTGTGTTTGTTAGTGTATATTGTCCATTTGCATATTAGGATTGTATTTTTCCCATTCAGCCTACTAGAATATTTACATATCAGACAACTACAAATCATTGGGTCACTTCTGTGGTTATTCTGGGAGTAATATAAGAGCCATACCTGGCACATCAGGCTCCCACCCTGAGGATATATAACTTCTGATCCACACATCTAAGAAAACAGCAGATAATTAGGAAACCCAAGCACTGAATAACTCAAGTTAAAAAATTTCTACATTATAATACAAGGAGTACATAAAAATCTAGAGAATACAATTCCATCAAAATGTTTAGGCTTACTGAATAGGCACAAAATATTGACAATAAATGTACAGAAACACTGGATATAAAAGATGAAACTGAGGAGACTCAACAAAGCTGACAATAGAGGTGTTGAGAACCCAAGAGTAAGTAAATGAAAACATCTCTACCTTGCCCTCCAAAGCTCAGGGACACTACAGAAGAATCGCTTAGGGAACTGTCCTCCAGACTGATGCCATCATGACCTCACAGTGGTTATCACTACCCCACAATACCTGCACAACCTTGGCCCATCAACATTTTGGCAGAGAAGACAAAGAAGGACAAAAAGAATGAGACATCAAAACATTAGGACTGCTTGGAAAGGGTGGGTGCTCAGTGGCATAAGGGTGGGGGAGGGGAAATGGGAGGGTAATAGGTGGGGAATGTGACAAAAAAATTACACTATATCTGTATATTAAAATTCTCAATAAAATATTTTAAAACACTTAGGCTCCATTTTCACAAGGAAATATAAAACAATACTTGAAATGCTTTCGATTGAAGTTTTAGATACAAGTAAAATGTATAGGTCTTACACAATTCAGTAAGGGCATGGAAGTGTATACAACCCTGAGCCACTAAGGCAACTGAGGGCCACCCCTCACCATACCCCCACCATTCAGCTCCTTCCACTCAATGAAACCACCAAACTGATTTGGTCACAATGGAAGTTCCTAGACTTTCTACAAGTATATTACACACAAGAACTTCCAATTTTTCTTCTACAAGTTTACGTGTGGTTCAATTGTCTCAGTATTGTTTTGAAAGTAACCTATGTGTTCTCTTTGTAGTTCTTCCTTGTTGGTGAGCAGTACCAGGCCTTATATATCCCCTTTTCTGCTAATGGACACCCGAGTTGTTCTCCAGTGAGGGATATCATGAATAAAGCTACTATAAAATTGTATATAATGTAACAGAATATCATTTTACTTATAAACAAAAAGCAATCCTATCATTTGCAACCTGGAGCATGCGAGAGGAAATTATGTTAAGTGAAATCAATCACAGAAAGACAAATTAACACTCATGACTTAATTAATATCCTGAATCAATGAATATTGAACTCCAAGATATTAGAGTAGATAGTAATTACCAGGGGCTGGAGTCTGGGAGTTGAAAATCAGTGGTCAAAGGATACAAAATTTTCATTAGGAGGAAGTTTAAGAAATCCCATAATTCCATTGTACAACACAGTGACTGTAATCAATGATGTAATTTTATTCTGAACAATTGCTGAGAGTAGATTTTTAAGTGTCCATATTACAAAAAATATACTAGTTATCTCTATTTATTCATTTCACATAATAAACCAGTTCATTTGTGTTAGTCTAAAAATTGAAAAATAACATTAGAGTTTACTTTGAAATATGCTTCTATTTACCTGTCATGATACCTCCTAGTAGAGTTCTGGGTGACAATATATAATGTCTAAATTCCTGAGGAACTTCCAAATATCAAAGTATTTACTATATTTTCTATCTCCCAGCAAGATTCGTGTTTCAGTTGTTCTACACCCTCAGTCTTATTTCTGATTTTAGGCCTCTGTGGGGTGAGAAGTAGCATTTCATCCTCATTTCTGGCTGCAATTTTCTCATAAATAATAACAGTAAAAATGTTTTTCCTATGCTTATTTCAATGCACTGTGTGCCTCTGACCCTATGCCAACTCTTTAAATGGACAACTTATCTTTTAATTTCTGGTTCTTAAAGTGTCTTAAGCAGAACTCCCTTTTCGAAAAGAGTTAATGTGCTTTTTGCCCACCTCCTGCTTTCTTAGCAGTGCTAGGGATCAAACACAGGATCACATGTGGGGGAGGCAATTCCACAGCAGCGAGCTACATCCCAGTTTCAGGTTTCCATTTTAATAAAAAGAACCTTTAAAATTTGATGAATTATAATTTATGATTTCTTATCATTATGGTTAATATTTTTGAATGCTTTGCCTGTTCAAAGGTCACAATTATATTCTTCCATGTGTTTTTATTCTAGAAATGTGTGATTTCAGCCTTTGTATTTATGTCTATGAATCATTTCAAAATAGTTCTTGTGAACAAAGTAAAAAATAGATATAAAAATTAATGTTTTCCATATGTCTGAGGTTTATTCCAGCAAGTAGCTAAAGATTGCTGAATAACAAGGCATGGTGTCAGCTTCATGTAGGGCATCCATTTTCTTTAATTCATTAGTTCTAGCATATCACATAGAATGTGATGACTTATATATACTCCTCACTATGCTCGTTATTGGTGCCAATTGCCTCACTACTCCTCAGGGAGGACTCTTGAATTTGCCGTATCACAAATCTTTCAGGACTACCGAACACATGTCTCTCTGGTCCTGGTCACCCTTGAAGAAGCCTTGCTGAGTGGTGTCTCATGGAGTCTCACTCTCAACAAGAGAACCTGGCTCATAGTCACTTTCTTCACACAGACCCATACTGACTCTGTTTCTCTTTGGACAACTCCTCTCTCCACAGTGCATCGCTGGCCTTCCCACATCAGTGAGGATCACTGCTCTCAGGTCTCCATTCCTATGTGCAGTAGGAATGTGCCCAGCAGGTTTTCCTTCTCTCAAAGGTCAGAGCCCCACACTGCCCAAGTGTCACACAATTCTCTGCTGCCTCAGAGTTGGTTTGGTCAAGTAGTATATGCAACACCAGTTAGTTACTTCATGATTGCCAGAAGCAGGACTCTAGAGGAATTAAAGAAGGATTTTCAAAACAAAGCATACTTTATTCAAGGACACATCCTAAGACCTTGTTAACTTGTCTTAACCCTTCCTTTTCATAGAAGGAAAAATTTACATCTCCTTATTTTGAATTTCCATCTAGAAAACCAACCTGGGATAAGTGAATTCCATCTTAACTATAATGATGATTCTATAACAGGCAGTTTTAAAAGAGATGATATCTTAGAGTGGATGATAAATTCTCTTGCAAAAATAGCTCTGTCACATATCTCTTTCCAATGAGAGGACAGGCCCCCTCAAGACCCATATTCTCTCCAATACGGGGCAGCTCCAATAGGTCAAGAGCACAAGACAGTCATTACAAGACATCAACAAAGCAGTACTGTAGCTCACAGCTCCATAGGGCTGCCCATGTCTACATCTGATTTTAGAGAAAGTCAGATCAGAAATACCAAGCTCCCTGTGCTCAATTATAAACTATTTACTATACAGAAATACTGGATTCATGGTATCATTAAAAATTAGCTAAAATTCACTTGTTCTATAATAACACACCTATCACTGTAAATGCTATTTATCCTTGACTTTCAGTAGTAGTTTTATTGTAACTTCTATAAAAAGCATAGCGTGCATCATTACAAAACTGAATTCCTGAGGCCAATAAAATTGTACACTTATTAATAATTCAAATTATGCATGTCAAAAGAGAAAAACACCAGTCAATGGTAAAATGTACAGAACTTTATATGATAAATGTATGGAATATTAAGAAACATAAAATTCAGAAAAATAAAAGTATCCATTTTATGTCCAATGATACTACACAGATATAGCTAACTTTTAACAAGAAGAAAAATGATTTTAATGTAATGATTGGCATAAATAAAATTGAAATCATTCCTACTAAAAAAAAACCCTGACAATTACCATTCTCATGAATTGAAGTTTGAATGCTCTTAATTAAAATTGCTGGCTTTTGAAATTTAACTTTCTTAGTACTGTATTTAACATTGAATGTCTCTATCATGAGAGTAACAGATAAGCTAATACACTGGCAAATTTTCCATCATATGTTTTAAAAATAGATTTTTAATAAATAAAATTCAATAAGTAGAAAATGTGGTCTCAATATGAATTGCATGTATACTTTAGAGCACAGCATCTCTCTTTGTTATGCTGGGCATGAGGATAGGGTTTGGGGTCAACAGAAGTACAATAATTGCTCTATTTTCAAATAATTTCTCAAGTCCAGTGAAGTTGCCTAGCAATGAATGCAGTGACTTTTTTCCATTAGAAAGAAAAAAAAACAGAAATACTTCCTCTCCATTACTAAGTAAACAAATAAAAACCAGAAGTAGCATAACCTACTGATACAAGTAATCTCTCACACTCACAGATCTAAGGATTTTTCTACATGTACACCTCCTCCACTTTGTCTTATTTATTAGGTTTATCGTAAGAAAATCATGCCCTGAGTTTTTGCATAGCTAAGTTATCATGTCAATAAGCTTATTTTCCATCAATATCTAAAAACTCACAGACCATTCAAAGAAAATGAACAGTGATCTTCAAATTCATTTTGTTCATTTCAATATAAAAATAAGAAAAGGTTGGTATTATGGTGATAGTAATATAAATAATGTTGCACTCTCTACGATTATATTATGAGAACATAATATCCCAATTGTTATTTACTAAACTGTGCTAAATAATCCTTTAAGTGTGAATTGTAAAATATCCTAATCTTTTGGATTCACTCAGTGGTAGACCATTTGTGTTTTGTGCAAGAAACATTGGTTTTGACATCCAGCATGAAAAAATATTGTAAGCATTCTCTTACTTTTTTACATAAATATTTTTATTACATTTCATTTACTTCATGAGTTCATTCTGAAAACCAGACTTTTAAACTTAAAAATAAATCCTGATTGGTAGCATTTTTTTAAAAAAAAGAAAAAAAAATGGAACTGGGGAGATAGGTCAGTCAATAAGGTACATACTACACAAATGTGACATCCATTTCAATTCAGGTCTGCAGAACCTATGTCTGTAATTATCGGGTATGGTGATGCACATCTGTAATCTCAGTTGTCAGGAGGCAGATGCACAGACCAACTTCCCTATTCAGACTAGCTGAGTCAATGAGCTCAGAGTTCAATGAGAGACAGTTTCAATAAATAAGCAGGAGAACTACTGAGGAAGACACCCAACATTACTCCTGGAATCCACATGCACACACATGAATGAACACAAAGAAGAGCGTGCGCACAGGCACACACACACACACACACACACACACACACACACAAATTGGAGTAAGTCTATATAACAATCTTGGGGGAAATGGCAGAAAAATAGAATTAGATAATTTATTCCTTCTACTTTTTTAAACAATCAAGACAGAGCATGAGAAAACATGACTACCACATTAAAAGAAAATTAGACTCTAGAAATATAAAAAGCAAGGAGAGACCCTCCTCCCACAGTGCCTCGGGCACCTTCACCTTTGTGTCTAAGGTCCAAAGGAATTTTATCCGAGCAGAATCCCTAAGCATCAACTGTACTAATGACTCCTGACAGTACCAGTGACAGCAGACACATGCACATCAGTGAAGAGACCTCCACTGTGCCTCACAATGTCCAGCAAATCCTTTCTCTTCAGATGGAAGGCTATTTGGTTTCAGAGTAATTGCTGGAGATCCACTGTGTGTGAGAGGGGTGAAAGCTGTCACAGGAATAAACAAAATTTTAAGGCTTCTTTGTTTATGTTTTGTTCGCGATACCAATAAAACCTCATGTGTTGAACTTCCATACCCCAGCCACAGCCCTCACAGTCCTTCAATTCCAAGTTCATTTAGAACAGGCAATCAAGTTAGAAAAAGAAAAAGAAACATTCTTAGAAATGACCCTCTTAAACTACCTTTCTGTTACTTATTCTGGTTCTGAGTGAGCATGCCTCAGCCTGTCCTAAACGAGGGGGGAGAAATGGACAGACTGTCTTTTCCACACAGGTGCCGGTGGAACACAGAACCAGTCAGATGTTTTGGGGGTCATGCTTCCATAGCATGAGAATGCATTTGGGTAAATAGCTGAAAAGGGGGAAATGTGAGAAGGCTGTAAAGACTTATCTCTTCAGAGCAAATTACAAATCATGAGCAAACCCATGACTTACTATAAGCTCATTTCCCATGATCCATATTGGATGTGTGGCAGGAATACAATGGCATTACAAGAACTCATCACAGACATTCACCTTAATTTCAGGGAAGAAATGCAGACAGACAGCCCCTGAAGTTTGGTGCTATTTCATCAATTAACAGCTGGGTAAACCAAGTGCATTTACCTTTAGACCTCTGAGCATTTCAAAAGGAAAAACTGGGTATGTGGTAAGGGTCATTTTTAATGTGTGTATACATGTATGTATATGTGAGTATGGATGCACATGTGTGCATGTGGGTATGGAGGCCGGAGGACAACCGTAGGTTATTTTTAAACTTACTTATTGTTAATAATTAGAAACACTGTATGAAAACGTCTTGTGATGGCACCCCCATTTCTCTACTCTCGTCCCCAACCTACTGAGGGCCCTACTCAGTGGGATTTTGTTACTCAGGTATCACCCTTCATTTTGTGAGTCTGAGTCTATACTAGCTAACTAGCAAGCACCAGGGACCTGCCCGTCTCCACTTCTCCAGTGCTGGGATTGCAAGTGTGCAATCATGCCTGGCCTTTTCTCTACGTGAGCTCTGGCTCTGGAACTTGGGTCCTATGCTTCCAAGCGAATCACTTTTCAACTGAACCCTATCACCAGAACCCATTACAGGCTCTTAGAAAGGCTTTTTTGTTGTTATTGTTGTTCTTTTGCTAGAGTCTAATTTTTACTATAAAAAATAGAGTAACCAGATTTCAAAAAGTTCTCAGTTGCTTGGAATGCTTAACTGAAATCAACAAACTAATACAAAAAATATAGTAAAGTTATGTTTTGATGTTAATCTAATAATGTTTTACACATAGTCAGGCTAGCAAAATAGCATTCATGAGTCGAATCTACCCCACTACCTGTATATATAATTAAGGTTTAATTTAAACTAACTATATCTACTTATATCTTATCCTTAGCTAGTCCATGCTTATAACAATACAATCGGATGCTTAATAAAGAGACCAGTGCATCTTTGAAGCCTAAAGTATTTACTCTGTGGCCCTTTACTAAAAGCTTTACACAGCCTAGATACAGAATGAGGAAAATATAGATTACCAACAGTTTGTGTGAAGTTTGTAGTTGAGAAGTTGGTATAATTTCAATAGCTCAGATTACATTAATATATAATAGTAGCGGCTAAAGCTTTCTGCCTTTTATGCTAGGTGGGAAGGCTAGAGAAGAGGTACTAGATCAAGTTAACAGGGGCAAGACAACCTTGCTCCGAGGAAAGGAAACAGGACACAGGATGTGGAAGATCATAAATGGATTGCAGGAGTAAAATGACTGCACTCTGACAGGTCTCCATTCCTTTGGAGGATAGAGGTGACACGAAGAGGAGGAATTCCTAAGCTTTTGATTCATCCTAAGTCTTTTTCTGCATGTTAGCTGTTCAAGTTAGTCAACTGCTTGAGAAAGTGGTAACTTTTTTGCCTCTGAACTTTCTACCAAAGAACCTAGACAAAGCTCCCTGTTTCTCAGGAGGGTGCTGTGTGTGATTTGAGATTACCAATTCCTCTCTATGCATTCCTGTTCAAGGGAGGGAGTTAACTTCTTTGCTGTTTGAAAGCCTGAGTGTCTGCCACAGTGCAGGCTTCCTATGATATTCCACCACTGTAATGAATGAAATGCCTCCCACAGGCCCAAATGCCCTTAGTTACCAGAGTGGGCAGTACCAACCTGGGTTAAAATCCATAGGAGATAATGTTGGAATTCCAAAGGAAAACAAACAACTGAATAATCTAAATCTAGAGCCCACTTCCACTTGTATAATAAACATATACTGAGCACCTAATCCACACACAACATTATGTTCTATGGTTCATGTAAGGCTGGCTGGAGGATAGGCTTTCCCATTCTTTCTCCACTCGTACCTGCATGTATAGTGACTACATTCCCTTATGAACTACATAAGAAGGGCAAGACTTCCATCCAACAAGCCTCCCTCTCACCTCAGTGAGGAAGCACATTCTACAACAGATCTTTGTGAACTTTCTCTGACTTGTGGTGCGAAGTAAACTGACAAATTGTTTTTCAGAATTCTGAAGTACACTTTTAAGAATCACTCATGCTAAAATTAATTCTCTAGCCAAGAATGACCGTGAACTCTTGGTAATTCTCTTGCTTCAGCCTTTCCATTTTTTTTTCTTGGAAGAGATTGTATTGAATGTTCTATAAAACATTTAAATATTTTTTTAAAGGAACAAGAACTTAAGTCCTTTCTAATGCTTTCCCACTAATGAACCCTGAATAGCCGGAAATAATTAAAACAGTTAACACTAGCAGTTAACTCTTAACTTCCTTTACTACATGTGAAATATGTATTGGGAGTACATAACATTGTTGATTTGGATCCACCGTGACTGAGATTCTCACTTCATCCTACCTTGCAAACCTCCTCATGCTGCCATTTCATAGTTGAGGCTGGTTTGCATGTCCCAGCTCCCAAGTGTGCAATGATTTTTTGTCCTACACATGAAAACCAAATGATTTTCAATTCTCTACCTGAGTCAGTCCCAGAAAAAGTTTTAGTTTTAGTTCTCAATTTATAAGCCTACCACAAATCTAAAACCTACAGATGGTATTAAAAATAAATAAGTTAGAGATTTCACTGCAGAAAAAAATCTCATTTATGATGTTTTCTTATTTTTATAATCCATTTTCTCAAAGGGTTGGTCTCAGTCTTCATAAGCATGCTGTCATTCTACCTTGGCAAAAATAGATGCTCTTAAATGTATAATTAGAGGACTCACTTCCTACTATTTCACACTAAAATTAAATTATGATGTGAATATTTAAAAATTTTTCAAATAGAATATGCTGTTTCAAGTTCTAACTGAACACAAGGAATATGTAAATTTTAATGTGTGATATCCAAAATTAATTGTATTTTTGAAATCAAATTTTAATCTTTCCACAACTTATCAAAAGAACAGGAAGAATAAATTATTTCTAGAGATTCCTCAGCTTCATTGTACCATCTTTTCAAGAATTTTAATATTGATACTGAAATGTTCTCTCAGCTCTCAAAATAAAAACAGATTTGAATTATGAAATAGTGGGATAAAAGCATGAAGACTTCCACATAAGTTAAAGCAATAGAGATAAAATCACTTTTCATTGTTCATACTCCAACATAAACACATAAGTTAATTTTATGTTACTTAAAGTTCATAGGCGATTTTAAAATACAAGTGAACTCATTTTGCCCCAAGTTTTGTTTTAATGACTTCTCACAGAACCATGGATCTGATAGAATGTTTAATTGTGCAGTACACAGATGTCAGGGGTTTTCATTCAAAATCAGTGCCACCAGAATTAATGAGAATGATTACCCCACAAGTGGAAATTGGTGACCTGAAATAATTTACATTTGAGGATAACTGGAAATATATGACCGTAAGAAGAAATACATAACTTAAGGAAAATCCATTATAGCTTGGAAAGTGCCAAATCTTTCAGAAATGAGACAATAAAATCTACATATTGGGGCATCAGAGATTAATGTTCTCAAGCTTATGTTATAGACCTATAAAATTTGCTCCACAGTATACCCTAACTTGAACCATGTGTCAAATGCAGAGAAAGAACACGGTCAGATATAGTTAGAATTCCAAACCCATCTCAGTAGTAGAATTGAAAAAATAACACTTGGCTATAGATATATCACCTATCCTTTCTCAAAAGAAAGTTTCTAAGAAATGGAAGTTTGAGAACTAAAAAATCAGGGGAGAATTCCATAACAGGGCAATTTTTAGTTTACCAAAGAGCTAAGTTAAAAAAATATATTGGAAGGTTGGTTATTTGGTACTTTGGGGTATTAAAAATGGTCTTTGAAAAACTAGAAAGGCATAGGTAAGCTACAGTAGTGATGAGAAAATATAATGCCATAAAATATTGGGAAAAGGGTGAACTGCTCATAGACCAAGGCAGGGAGATTACCAAACAAAATTTGTTTAGAATACAGAATTATGCCCAAGTCCATGAAAACATAGGAACATTGACCTCAGAGACTACAATGGGAGATGTTGACTAGAATTCCTATTTAGTGAAATGAAAAAATCCATTTGTCTGAAATCCAGCCTTTATGCTTCAAAATTATGAGCTTTTTCACATTATCCATTAAGAAAGGAATCTTTCAAGAAAGTTTCTATGAGACAGAACTTCCCAGTTCTGACATCACATACTCAAGCACTACCCAACCTTTGTGGCATAAGACAGAGAACCTGACCTGGGCGTACATGGGCCAGAGTCAGATCCCCACCTCTGCTTACTTCCCAATGATGTGACCTTCTGATGATAAATTTCTCTATGCCCCCTTTCCTTAACTGTGAAATAGAGACAACACTGGGTATGATTAGTAGTACTCTGAAGTACAAGTAATTATCTAAAATACTTCAAGTAATGTGCAATGTAGAAATACTGTTTGGTGTCTGTGATGGTTTGCTCCAGGTGTCCCCCACAAATATCTGTGCTCTCATTGCTGGATCCCCAGCTGATGTCAGTTTGTGTATTAGAACCTTTTTGGAGCTGTGCTGGTGGGGGTGGACTAATGGGGGTTAAAGCCAGCTTCCTCTTGCCAGTGCATGGCACACTCTCCTTTCACTGTTGTCCACCTGTTGTTGGCCAGGAGGTAATGTCCACCCTCTGCTCATGCCATCATTTCCCCTGCCATCATGCCATCATGGAGCTTTCCCTCAAGTTTGTAAGCCAACATAAACCTTTCCTCTGCAATCAGCTTTGGGCTCTTTTCCATGCAGCAATACAAAGGTTGACTACACCAGTGTCCTCATTTACTGAAGATTATGTCAATTTCAAATAGCCTACATCTTTCGAGAAATAGTAGGATAACCATTTCCCAGCAGTCCTTGATGAAACAACCCTCCCTAGTTGTGGCCCTGCTTCAAGGACTTTGCCAGGACAGTATTGTGGGGATTGGTGCAAGAGGCAGCAGGCAACACAGTTCTTCCTGTCACAGGGAGAGACATGGGAACGGTTCTTTTTCAGATGAAGAAATAGCCATGAGACAGGAAAGGCTTTTCTGCACCTGTTCATTTTCATCTGAACCTAAATATTTTCATGTGAAAAACAAGACATGTAACTTCAGAGAACATATTGTATTCAGGACAGAAGACAAAAAAGAACCTCAGAAAAACTTCCGAGACCTCCAGCACTGCTGAACACCATTCAATCCCAACCCAGTACTATTTCCTTATTGATTTCTAATGATGTGAGATGTTTTAACAAACGCCAGTTGTCTGAAACAGTGCTTTTTCAATACTCTGTGGCAAAAGTACTGGTTGTTTGGTGGTTTGGGTTTGTTCTTTTCTTAAGATTTCATCAGTTCAGGGAAAAGTTGTTTTAAAATGTAGTAGAACTGAATTTATAGGACAATGGCCAGGCACTTGTATCTTGCATGGCAGGAAAATTTTAATTGATGGAAATGTTTTTGGTTGTTGATTTTTTTTTGTTTGTTTTTTGAGGTAGGGTCTCACTCTAACTCAGGCTTATTTTTGGTTTTTTTTTTCAATTTTTTCATACATATATATTGAACTATGATCATGAGTACCCACAATAACTATCTTTGCTCTGCTCATTCCCTCTGTAGTCCTTGTCTGGTCTTCTCTGTTGTTAGCTTATTAGGAAGAGGAATGAAATCTCAAACCCCTCACCTATACACAATATACTGTTGTTTGGTCCCATAATGTTTATATCCTGTGCAGATAAAACACAGCTGCTGTGAGGTGAGTTCATGCACACAATGACCTTGTCATGTCTGGGTGGCAGAGTTTCGCAGTACTCTTCCCTATTCTCCGGCTCTTACATTCTTTCCATCCCACTTTCTATGATATCTCCTGAACTCTCAAGGGGAAAATGTATATGTCCCATGTACAGCTGAGCACTAATTAGTCACTTTTTCTCAGTACTTTCCCAGTTATAATTCTGTGCATTAACTACTTCTTACCACTGAGGGCAAAATAAAGGCTTTCTGACCAGTGCTGAGATCAGAGCTGATTTGTGAGTAAAAATTAAATACTTAGGAGGCAGTTTGACATCACATTTGTTTAGCTATAAGAGCAGTAGATTCTGCCCTAGGCCTGTATTCTTCCCTGCCATGGACTTTTGACCTGGTCTTCAGTACCAGGCATGAGTTCCATCCCATAGACTGGCATTCAATTCTAGTAAGAGAACTGTTGTCTTCTCCCAAAGAAATCATACCACTATTGAACCAAACAATAACTTTTGCCTGGAGCATCAGAATTTTATGATGCAACATCCTATATATTACTAAGGAAAAGGTCGATCAAATGTGAGTACTACTGTCACTGCTAGCCACAGTAGACAATGAAGAGACTCAAAGTTCATCAAAGCATAAATTAAAAGGCTACTGAGAGCTCAACATTAAAGTAAACTTCTAACAAGCCCTCCAAGTCTCAGGAAACATTACTAAATAAAAAGCAGAAAGAATGTAAGAGGTACAGTGTGGGAAGGTGTATTTTGGGGCATTTTTCTCCACACAGGAACACACTGGTAATGATCATGACCCCCACAGTGACTACCGATACCCCACTGAAGAGGACCCTCAGTGGAATTGGGAAATGACAGGGAAGATAATATAACCACATGGAAATTGGGCCAATTTACAAAATTTTTATATCTTAAAGTTCACGATAAAATTTAAATAAAAATAGCCAGTCTCCTAATAAGCAGGAAGAGGTACCTTATTGCAGTTTTGCTTTGCAATTTCCTTATGATTAGGAACATTGATTATATGTTTTCTTGTATCACTGCAAAAAAGAATGTATTTTCTTAGAAAGAAAATCTATCCAAGAACTGTGCCTGTTTTTAATTTGGCTTCATGATGTTGTTTAACTTTAGAAATTCTTTACAAGTCAGGATACTAATCCCTTATGCATCCTGGGTGCTGGGATTAAAGGCATGCATCACCACACCCTGCTAAAACCAATTTTGAGACTGTAGTATAAGTGAAAGAGCATGAACTGAGAAAGAATGGACTATCTAAAGAACAATCATGAGAGAAGAGGCAGCAAGAGAGTGACCTCTCTCTAAAGTAAAGGATTACCCAATTTAAGTCAACTTTGTGGGCCATGGAATGTTGTAGAAACTGCATCGCAGGGTGCAGAAGTCTTACTTTATATTTGAATCCACTAAAACTCAAATACTGAAAATTCAAGCCAAATTAGGGAAGCACTATATAATATTAAAAGTTGATTGTTTCAAAGTTATTTGTGTGCAGAAATCTAAAGTTGCTTGATGAGGGTGTCGGTATCATCCTCCACAGAAAATGAGCATGGGTCAAGGGGACTGCGAAGATGGCTCAGCAGTTAAAGGCACTTGCTTATAAAGCCTGCTGACCCAAGTTCAATTCCCCAGCCACCTAAGAAAGCCAGACACAAAAAGTGATGCAAGTATCTGGCATTTATTTTTAAGTGGCATAAAGCCAGAGAGAGAGAGAGAGAGAGAGAGAGAGAGAGAGAGAGAGAGAGAGAGAGAGAGAGAGAGAGAGAGAGAGGGAGGGAGAGAGAGAAAACGCATATACACACATGAACAAATATTTTTAGTTGTGCAAAGAACAAAAGCAGCCTGAGGTTCCATCCTGCAGAGCTTCCCAGGCACTCCAACTCAGTGTTTAAAATAGGCTAAAATAAAAAGGAACCAGCTCAATGTATCAATGAAATATAAAATGCATTTAATTATATATTTGAATGAAATTTTGATAAAATAAACAAAATAAATAGGCAAGCAATGATGCTAAACAACACAGAAATAAAATGAGAGTTACTTCAAATTTACCTTAGGAATATGTAAATACAAAAATGGCTGCTTTGCAAACGGTGAGTATCTATTGTGTGTCCCTAAGTGTCTATTGTTTCTTGCCATTAATGACTATATTCATATTTTTAGACAAAAGAAAGCTCAATTCTTGCCAGGATGTGAGCAAGAATGGAGCTTCTTTTGTCTAAAAATAGACCTACCTTGGAGGATCCACATAACCCTGAAGAGAGTGGTGGGATAAGCAAGAGACCTATAACCACAGCCAATCAGTCAACACAGGATAAGCCAGGGAGACAGACACCAACGATTTTCAATGCAACCTAAAGCAGAAGTACAGAGGCCCCTAAGACCTCAACAATAAATTATCCTTAATACTCACCCACCATGACTCAGGGAACTGAACAGAAGAGGGGACAGAAAGATTGTAAGATGGTGGAGGAGAATATCCAGAGACATTGCCCCCCTCAGTAACAACATACAAAGGGGGGCAGAACTGGTTGTCCTCCACACATAACCCCCTGCCCCATAGACTGATCCAGTTTGCCCATGCAGGAGGATACACAGCAGATTGGGGACAGGGAAGAGGGAAATCGGGGAATTGGGGATACTGATACATTATTTGCTCATTCAATGTATCTAAATATGGATAATAAAGACATTATTTTAAAAAATAAAAAATAAGCTTGGGAGCTGAGAACAATTTAGGGGAGGGGTGGTTCAAACTTCAAGAAAGAAAACATTCTTAGCTGGGTGCGGTCGTGCCTACCTTTAATCCCAGCACTTGAGAGGCAGAGGTAGGAGGATTGCCTTGAGTTCAAGGCCAGCCTGAGACTACAAAGTGAATTCCAGGTCAGCCTGGGATAGAGAGAGACCCTACCTGGAAAAAAAAAAGAAGAAATTCTTCAGTGATATCTACATTTTAAGGGTCACGGGATTCTGCATTCTTAACAAATTTGATATTACAACTTAAAATATTATTTTATATTAACATATAGATAACTCCAAAATACTTGGGGTTCTTTCCTTATTCACCTCAGTGATGGCTGATTATTCGCTAGGGGAGCAGGTGCACCCAACCCTGACCACAGCGTGTCCATGTAGAGGGATGCCCTGTGATGGACCAGCTGCTGGAAGACCCTGGAGCAACTTGTCTTAGTTTTGCACATTTCTTCTTGAGAGTGTTACTTGAATCTACCTGAACTGCAGAAAAAATTGAAGATAATAGAAAAAATTAGACAAGTGTAACTGTCGGTGTTATGCAGACAAAGGGAAAAGGAAATGTGGTACAAAACACTAGAGAGATGAGAAGACCCTACTTGCATTTCCTCTGAAGGAAGTCTGTTTAGAATTTGTACTGTGTCAGTGTGGCCTGTGCCGTAAGTAGCATTGCTGTATGAGCATTAAAGTCAGCGACCATCTCTCCAGCTTCCCCACGAGTGCTTCATTTCTCACTTGCGCCCGACGCTCCATTGCCATCTTACTCTAGGAAAGCACTAAAATGTAATAAAGCAATTAGCCACTGGCTTGATAAAAAATAAAAATAAAAATAAAAAAATAAAAATTCAGCATGACAAAAAAAGAAGCTCCATTCTACCAAGTTTTTAGGCAAAACTAGCTCCATTCTACTTTATTCTTTGGACTGCTATAGAAATAATTCCCCAAATCCTCTTCCACAAGTGCAAATCACATCTTGTCCAGAGAGAAGTGCTTATAGAATTTGCTCCTGTCTGTCATTTTGTAGATGAGAATAATGACAGAGTAGTCCCAGCAATGGATTTACTATGGAGAGAAAAGCAAAGCCCCTGGTAGCAATTTTAAATCATTATATGGGAAGTAGGCAATAATAGGTGATCACTTACACACTTAAATTAATGTCATACTCCTTTTCTGTAATGACACCTTTTATACACCTGTTTTATCCATGACATGCACCATAAGGTATGGGTTTCTGATGCCACTTTTGTTTTATTGGGAGAAAGTGTCTGTACTAGAAATTTCACATGGCACCTCTGTCAACCATATGGGCATGCCAGGTCATAAAACACTACTCCAGGTGGCCTCTGAGAGTCTCTATTAGAATGTCACACTCATAAGACACTACGCAGTCATGGTGCCACACAGGCAGGCTGCTGTCATGGGCACAGCAGTACTCACACTGTGCAACTCAATGGACAAGTGGACACATCAAGCTACAGATGGCTGGCAGAGCACAAATTCAGTATAATAAATGTCAGCAAATAAGCCTGCACTTCTGTGTCCTTCTCAGGAGCAAGGGAATAGAGCAGAGAGCACAAGGGCCAGGTGCAGCTAAAAATAGCACAGGTTAGCTTTGAAGGCATCTTGGTATTTGCATGTATGCTCAGCTCCATATGTAGGGAAAAGTCACCAGTTACCAGTTACAAAACCCAGAGGACCACTCAGAGAGCTTAGAAACCATGATAGCATGAAATAAGAAGCCATCATTTTTGTATTGTTTACGTGTCTCTAAAAAGCTATCCTTCTCAAAATTATTTTGTTTTGCTTCTAATAAAAAGGTTTAAGTACGTGGTTTATAATCTTAACAAAAACCAACTGAACTAGTGAATATAACATCTTTGTCAAAATTGGCTTGGTGATTATAGTGGGTCAGAGCTCACAAAGTAGACAATGATCCTGGAAGTGAAGAAAATCAAGACTGGAGCAGAAAGTGGAGAGAACAGACTCTTTCAATATTGTGAGACAGCTCTTTTTGGCACTAATAACTCAGCATTAGTTCTACAATCTGAATTCTTTAAATTTTCCTTACAAACTGCAAATGTTTTTAAGTCAGCTTTCGGTTTAATTTTGACTATGGTTTTCAAAACACTTCCCTTTTAGAATATGAAACTGTTACCTTTATTTAAGTATATCTGACAAATGTTGGGAAGAATTAGTTGCTACACAGCATACCATGTCTGCATTCCAACCCTTACTACTTGAAAACACTGCAGTGCTGACTCATTCTTTGCCTCTACTTAATTTCTTTTCAGACATTCATACCTAAAACATTCTTGCAAAGTACTGCCATTGCTCATACTGAAGTTTATATATGAATATATAACGTAATCCTGCCAAAATGCCATTTCCCCTCTACGTGAATAGAAGAGAACACAGGAAGCCCAAATATCAGAGACTAACAAATGTTCAGTAATAGGATTCCTTAGTTTCACAGTCATAACTTATTAACTTTTCCCTAATTCATTACACTATCTCTTCACTAACATTTACTTCAATCAGACAACCGATTTCTAATACCATCACTCTATTTCAGCTGCTCTTATATGTCAATTTGGGGAAAATGGTATAATAAAAGCTTCTCAAAGGTTGCTAGTCATATCCTTTAGATGTGATTCCTTTAAAACTCACCAATGAAGGTATCTTTCATTGGAACACTTTGTAGAAAAGCGTAGCAGTTAACTAATCCTCAGGGTAATTCTTATGCCCAGTGGGATAAAGAATCACCATTGCTTTTCCTTTCAGTTCATGCCATGGAAAGCAGATTGGCTCAGCAGTTGAGATGATTCAAATCTAAATGCCAGATTGCCTCTTAATTAAATATAATGCAAAAGAGAAAAGAAGTGAATTTCTATTTGTCTAAGGGCTTTGTTGGCTATTCTACTAAAGATATTTTTCAACCCATTATTGGTAAAGTGGCAATTAATCAACATTGTGTAATACAATTGAGCTTCATGTGACAAAAAGAAAAGTAATATAAAATTTAGATGTCTTTATATATGTTTAAATACAATTATCTCTTTAGCTTTGGAATGACTTTCTAAATATAAAAGCATTATTTTCTAAATATAATGTAAAAAGAATAAAGTATCTTGAATTAAAATCCATGGAGATAATGTTTTTCAATTATCAGGCCAATTTTTCTTAAATAAGGAAAGATATACTTTTTAATAAGTCAATATTTGTACTTTGTCTTGTCCTAAGAGAAAAATGGAATTACTGACTCATAATGTTGTTCACAATCTTTAACAGAAAGCCCCAAATATTCTAAGGTACCATTAGTTACCTTGTGGTAGTGAAGCAGTTAAAATATATGTATAAATACACTTCTGGTCTAGCCAAACAAATATAGGAATAATAGACAGCAAAGGTTCTCCATATGACGTAGGGTCTGTGAAATGTTATAAAACATTAAGTCTCCTACTTGTGAAGTGTTTCAACAGGGCCCACATGTGTGGCGTCCCTGAGGACAGCTCCATCTGTTGACTTCTAGCCACAGCTCTCTGTGAGATAAAAAGATTGTAAGGGATTATGACAGCCCCCCTAATGGTTCCCAGCCTTCATCTAATGCTTCTCTCTAATAGGCCCTGAATTTAAGATACCCATTCAAGGATGGTGATAACATTCAGAGAAATCAAATGTTTCAAGGCCAGGAGGATTTTCTTATCAGTCAGCAAAAAAAAAGTATGCATGCATGTTCTTGAGTGTGTGAATGCACTGATTTGGCTGAACTAGCTAGCCAGCAAGCTCCAGGGATCCTTCTGTCTCTGCCTTCAGAGCTGGAGTTAGAGGTATGTGCTGCCACACCTGGCTTTTACATGGCTGCTGAGGATCTGAGCTCACAGCTCCATGTTTCACAACAAGCACTTTACTCACTGAGCCATCTTAAGCTCAGTAACTGAAACTCTCAAGAAGGATGGCATTTGTGAGTTTATACCCCAATGGGAATAACCGATATTATATTTGGACAGCAAGAAAGCATGCCAGAAGTAGTTCATCTGTTGGAGAAATTGGAGTGTGCAAAACATGCAGAATTCTTTATCAGTAGAAAGTTTGCATTTCACTCTTTAGTTTCAGGATGAAATAGGATGCCTCCAAAGGGAACCTAAAAATAGATGTCAATCAGAAGAAAAGCTACCTTCTACAGAAAGAAATACAAAGTAAAAACTGCTTCCAAGGGATTGAATTTCTCTATTTATGGTAAACTTAACAGCATCACACGTTAAAAATTGCATTTCAACTGGGGCACTATTTTTTTAATGTCATTGGAGTAGAAGAAAAATTAGTTAGGAAGAAGAGTTCCAGAAGTAATGAGAGAAGAGACAAGAGAAAATAATGTGAGGGGGAAAGTGTGATCAAAATACATTATATACATGCAAGAAATTGTCAAAAATAAATTTATTGGAAGTAAAATTCACATTTCAGATAAGAAATGGCTTGCTCAAATAAGTACTATTTGAAATACATCTGGCATAAACCTATTTCTCTTAATCAAGTCATAATGTCTCACAGATAGAGTTCTGTTATCCATACTTCATGTTATGATATGGCTAAAAGGGTTAGAAATGTAGAAATGAGAAATGTATATATCACTTGAATATACTGCTTACTTTTTTCACACTGAAGTTTTCTCAACCGTAATTGGGAACATGATAATACCTGCCTGCCTCACGAAGATGTTACAGGAATGAAGTGAAAGAATTTGAGATGCAAGATTTTGTTCTGTGTTGCAGCAATGCCACCATTTAAAACACTGAGATGATGAATATTACATACTGATCTAGCTTTTAGTGTGCGCTCAAATAATTTAGCTTCTTGTAGTCCCCTATGAGGCTGAATATTCAGTATTTCAATAAGAGTAATGGAAAATAATAGTTCATCCCAATATGAAGTACCTAACATGGTGTTAATGATTATTTGAATCTTTTGTTAATCTATTCATTTGCAAGCAGAGATAGAGAGAATGTCCATACCAGGGCTTCCAGCTGCTGCAAATGAACTCCAGATGTATGTGCTGCTTTGTGCGTCTGGCTTTACATGGGTTCTGGGGAATTGAACTCAGGTCGTTAGGTTTTGCAAGCAAGTGCCTTAACCACTAAGTTATCTCTCCAGCCTGGTATTTGAATCTTTTTGACATTATTTACTTGACAACCTTCTTGGAAGAAACAATTAGAAGCAATCATGCGAGCAGGTGACTGGGTATTGGAGTTACTGTTTTTGCTTGTGGGAGCCACTCAACTCATATTAAGCAGAAATGACACTCTGTGGGGAGGGATTCTTGTTTTCACCAGTGGCCTAGAAGTGAAGCTTATGAGCCATTATCCATTAGGGATCATTCAGCCACAAAGCAGTTATCCACTGCAAAATGCGTGAACACTTCAGGGAGATCCAAAAGCAACTAAGTAAAAAAATCTAAATCCTGGAATTTTTAAAGATAAAAGCCTGTCCGTTGTATTTAAATAATTTTACAGATGCACTCCAAGCAATAAACAGAAATGATTGGCTTATATAATATGCTTTCTATACATAAATTAACAAGCTATCACATTAATTACTTGCACACTGAATTAATTAAGCATTTATGAAACTATTTCAACTCACACAAAGAAGAAAACTGGCCTTCTGATAAAAGACACTGCCTGGCGGTGTGCTGATAAATGTTTAATAACTGGCTCAAGAAGATAGAAGGAAAGCCTGATTTATGACATTTGTATATTTCCATGATGAAAATACTAATTCCATACTAGATTTTTTGCTAGAAAATGATGTCACTAGATGCAAAACTTGGAAAAGTTTATTCAATAAATTGCACACTGCTAGTTAGTATTTCTACCATACAGAACTATAAAAGTAAACTAACCCCAGATGGTAAACACTTTAATTTTTGAATATATATTATTTTTGTTTCTAAATAATTTAATTATATGTTTATATAATCAAGGTTTAATTAAGCTGTGTTAAAAAATGGCCTACATAGTTTCTGAAAAATCTAACAGTAAACTCTTCCCAGCTGGCACAAGCTGGCTCCTGCCCACAATTGCCTCATCCTGCTAATCCCATCCTGACAAAAAGCAAATGTATAGAAGACAAAAGAAGTGCCATTGCAAGTGTACTTAGGACAGAGGTTTCAGTGTTGAGGGGACACAGTTCTGTCTGAGAGTGTAGTTCTTAAAATTATTTCTTGAGAAGACGTAGAACCAAGATAAACTACTTTTTATAAATTATAATTTCAAGGATCATCTTCATCAATCATTTATATTTTAGGAGCTGGCTGTGGTGCCATACACCTGTAATCCCAGTACACAGGAGGATCACTACAAGTGTAAGGCCAACCTGGGCTACAGAGAAAGACCCTATCTCACAAAAATCTTAAGTAAAAAAATTTGACAATTATCATTAACGGGAGTTTTATATTTGTCATAAATTAAGATCATTCAGGGCTAGTTATTGGTACAGTAAACAACTCATGCATAGATCACTCCACTTTGTACCTTAATTAAGTGATTTAACCAAACACCCTCCTTTGCATATGGCTTTCTAGTTGAAAGCATTTATTATACCATATATTAATCAATATCAAAAATAACTATGCTATTACTGGAACAGAGAGAAACTGTCAGCAATGCATTTACGACTTATCATCCTCATCACCCCCACTGAGCTCACATCTCTTACGAGAACATGATTGCTATAATTGTGTTCCAATGCCTGTTGTTAACAAAGGAACCGAACCTCTGCATGAGGCCAAAAGCAAAGACCCAGGAGAGAGTGGAAGGAAGGTACATAGCATTTAGCTCTACTTAATGACTCGGATATACCATTTGTCAGGGAAAGCATTCTAAAAAATGCATTTCTTGCATTCATACAAAAAAAAGAATTTTTTTTTAAAATTATTTTTTTTTAAATATTTTATTTATTTTTCAAGCAGAGAGAGAGAGAGAGAGAGAGAGAGAGAGAGAGAGAGAGCGTGAGCACCAGGGCCACCACCTTGTGGGTCTGGCTTATGTGGGTCCTGGGGAATTGAACCCAGGGCCTTAGGCACCAAAGGCAAGTGCCTTATCCGCTGAGCCATCTCTCCAACCCAGAAAAAAAGAATTTTTAAGACAATAGTAAAATAATTAGCCTTGACAACATTTTGTCTTGTTTCCCTGAAAATTATCCATCTAATTATTGCAACTGGAACCCTTGTCAGTATCCCAAACCTAAGTATGCCCACCAGTCTTCACCCTCATTTCAGTTTCCCAGTGGATAATTTCTTTTATTCCATGTCAACAAGCTCAGAATTCTCTTGCTGGCATCAAAAAGAGCAGCTTTATACTAGTTCAAGGGTTTCACCTTCCCCAGTCTGTACCAATGACTTTGTCCATATTTATTTCAGTATGCTCATCTTAAAAGATCTGTTCAATGCTGTATCTAGAGCTTCATAGGCATGTAAAGACAGGGCATTCAGAACCTGCTTCTTATGTTACTTCAGTACTTTTGAAAACATACAAAATTACAAATGTAGATTAACTTGTTCCATGTGTTCATTTGCTTATGGTAATATTTATTTTGAATGCTAATCACTGATAAAGAATTGTCCTTCACTGTAACATGATATTCTGTTGTGGATCCATGAAACTTGCAGCATGAACACCAATTAGTGTTAATGGAGGTTAAAAGCATGAATTTTTGATGTGCCTAAGAAAAAAAGGTATATTTTAACCTTATCACATACTTGTCAAATTCTCTTCCTAAAACCAGCATTTAAAACATAGTCAAAATTATACTTCTTATATATACATATATATATATATATATATGTATATATAATAAGACTATGATATGAAAATCAAAATGAGAAATTATAAGGTACTTGCTGATTTATCTTTAACCTACTCATTGTTGTCTAAATCATAACTTAAATATGAGCTAATTTTATTTTCAAAACTATTAACACATGTAATCTCTCAAACCATTTCATATCATCTTGACAGTAATAGTGTTATTGATATTAGCAATTTTAGGTAGTTAATTTTCACAATGTAAAACCAAAAAGCACCATTTCTCCAACCCCATGGCCAGGTATCCTATTGGCAAGCAGACAAGCAATGGATGTCATCACGATGTATTGTGTGTGTGCACTTTTGTGCAGATCACATGGTGAATAAACATACACCAAAGCACCTGGGCTGAACAGAGACATTTCTTGTCTCCTGGCCTCTTCCAGCTTGCCAGTCTTTTGCTTTCACCATCTGTCTTCCTAGATCCATTATTTTTTTCATCCAGACATTGAATCCTTGGCATAGAGAAGGCAGAGGCATCCACTATTGCTCATCCTGTCCCAAATGCTTTTCATTTGTGCTTACATTCTTTTTGTATTTTCAATGTTCACATTTTTGGAGTTGTTTGGATAAGGTCTCATTCTTTAGCTCACACTGGCCTGGAACTCTCTCTGTATCCCGAGCTCTCCCCAAACTCACAGGCATCCTCACACTTCTGCCTACAGAGTGCAAGTGCGGAGATTACTGACACAAATTACCACGAATGCCTGACTTTGGTTTTTTAACTTTAGTGAATTTTATTAGGTAGGCAGATGTTATCCTGCTTCCTGTAAGCAAAATGTACTTCATCTGATGAAAACAAATGGTGAATACACAAACCCCAGGTTTATTCTTTTTCCTATTCAACTTCTACAAAGAAACCATGTAAAATTATGTCAATGTGCTTTATATCTGCAAAGTCTAAATAAGAAGTAGTAATTAGTTAAAATTTCTTACACCTTGAATATGTAAAATCTTCCCTTATATAGTCTGGATAAATGTTTAAATCTTGTCTTAAGGTCAAATATATACACAGTTTGATCACAATAAAGCTTGTAAGGGAAATCACTTATCTCACAAAATTTATGATAAAGGTCTCTTCCTGGAAAAAGGAAAAAATGGGACTAAACAAAAATATACATTGAAGTGTTCTGACTGAAAACTATTAGAGAAAAATGGGACCATTTTTTTTAAAATCATTAGTATTTAATGAAGAATAAAATAACAGGTATTATATAAATATTTCCATTCACTGAACTTTACACATTTCTATTTTTCAGCCTTACAACCTCAAAATTCAACTTTGGAAAGTACAGGAAGATCAAAGAAATGATCTTTATTGAATACTGGGATTTGTTCAAATAGAACTAAAGATGTAGATTTGAAGATATTTAAGGCAAATTGTAGCTTACTATTAAAATATATGGTGGTTCCTTAAAAGGAGTTACATGGCAAAAATATCATTTCAGGAAAATTAAGCAGGAAACCATGCAGAAGATAAATCCAATATGTCTGTGAGCAGAGCAGTAAAGCTAAAGAAAGGATTTGGGAAGGAAGTAATCACTAATTAAGTTTTAAGCCAAAGAACCAGAACCACAGTCAATAAAATAAAAGGTAAATAAGTACTGGAGTTTGAGTGAGAACAGCTCTGACAGTAGAAATCTGCACCTTTCCAAGTTGAAGTAACAGATCCAGAGGAAGTTCCATAATGATAAAAATGGTCCAAGCAGAGAGAGACAGAAGCCATCACCAATACCACACACACAGAACAGCAAAACAAGCAGGGAGAGGGAGGGAGGAAGGGAAGGAGGGAGAGAAGGAGGGAGGGAGGGAGGGAGGGAGGGAGAGAGAGAGAGAGAGAGAGAGAGAGAGAGAGAGGTTTCTTTTCCCTTTATATAGCCTTAGGGTGGAGTCTTGTAACCTTATCACAGACTTGTTGGCTTCTTGAGTCTGGAATTTCCTTCCTGCACTGCCCTTCTAGGAAGGGATGTTCATTTCTAGCTTCCTGTAACTTCCTCCCTACTGAGAGGGCTGCCTTCCTGTAAAACAACATCATAGACACACCCAAGATTACTAAAAAGGTCAAGATGACAACAAAATTTATCCATTACATGAGGGAACTATTGGATACACTGAAATGACCAAACTGGGATCATGGGATACCAGAAGGAGAGAAAATCCAAGCCAAAGGCAGAGAAAACATATAGAAGTAAATTTTCTCATTCTTTCAAAAGAAAGATCCATCCAGACACAAGAAGTGCGCAGAACACCAGACAAAACCAAAGAAGAAGCTCTCCAAGTCACATCATAGTTAAAACTATAAAAAAAGAAAAGAAAAAGAGAGGGGGTGCTAAAAGCAGCAAGAGAGAAACATTCATTACATGTAAAGGCAACCCCATCAGAGTTCTCAGATCTTTCAGTGAAAACCATGAAAGCCAGAAGGGCTTGGAATGGAGTACTTCAAAGTCTAAAAATCTATGGCTTCCACAACAAACTATTGTATAGTGAAATTATTCCACATAATAGATGGGGAAAGAAAAATTTATCATGATAAAACCAAGCTCGATGATTATATGAACACAAAGACAAACCATCAGAGAATATTCCACACAGAAGAGTTGAGCAAGCAACCTCAACAGCCCACTAGAGGATGAGCACAATAAATAAGAGTAGAGTGGACATAATAACATATGAGGCATCAATTCCCATAAACCCTCCACCATTGCAGAGATTAAATCATACCTCACAGTTATAACTTTGGATATTAATGGACTTAACTCTTCCAGAAAAATATACAAGTTAATAGGATGGATCAGAAAAATGGATCCTACCATCTGCTGCCTTAAAGGCACACACATAACCTTTAAACACAGACACCTCCTTGGGGGTTAAATGAGAGCAAATTATTCTCCAAGTAAATGGAAATTTTTTTTAAAAAGTGAGTGTGGCTGCATTAATATTGGACTTATCAAGGGAACAATCAAACAAGAGGATATCACTATCATAAATATATATGCACCAAATACAGGTGCACCAAATTTCACAGAGAAAACTTTCTTGAAAAAAAAAACAGAAATAATCTACAATTTCATCATATTAGGAGACTTTCATACCCCATTGACATCACTAGACAGATCATCCAAACAGAAAATCAGCAGGGAAATAAGAGATATTAACAACACCTTAGATCAATTAGACCTAACATGATTATAGAACATTCCATACCAATTCGACAGAATACATATTCTTTTCAGTTGCCCATAGAGCCTTCTCCAAAATAGACAATATATTAGTATATAAGACATGCCTCCACAAATTCAAGAAAATTGACATAACTCCTGGAGACTGAACAATATTCTATGAAACAATGAATAGGTCATTCAAGAAAACAAACAAGAAATTTCAAAATTTCTTGAACTAAATGATAATGAAAACACAACATACCAAAACTTATAAGAAACACTGAAGGCAGCCCTAAGGGGAAAATCTATAGTGTTAAATTCCTTCATAACAATGACAGAGAGATCTCAGATTAAAAACTATGCACCCACCCAAAGGAATTGGAAAAAAAAACAATAATACTCTAGGCGCTCCAGACAGAAAGAAATAATTAAGATCAGAGCAGAAATCAATGAATAGGAAACTAAGAAAACAATTAAAAATAGACAAAACAATGAGCTGGTTCTTTGAAAAATATAAACCCTTGGCCAATTTGATCAAAAAGAAAAAAGAGAAGTCACAAATTAATAAAATTAAAAATGAAAAGGGAGAGGTCACACCAGACACCAATGAAAATGGAAGAATCATCAGGAAATACTTCCAAAACTTCTACTCCACAAAATTGGAGAACCTGGAAGAAATTGATAAATTACTTGCCACATATCATCTACCAAAATTTACTTCAGAGCAGATAAATTTCTTAAACAAACCTATTACATCAACTAATATTGAAAAGGTGATCAAATCCTCCCAAAAAGGAAAAGTGCAGGACCAGCTGATGGATTCTTAGCTGAATTCTACCTTCATCAATTGCTTTTCAAAGTTGTGGTATGTATACAAATGGAATTATACTCAGCAATAAGGAAAAATGACATAATGAAATTTGTAGGAAAGTTGATGGACTTGGAACAGATGATGGTCAGTGAACTCACATAAGAACAGAAAGACAAACAGCACATATTCTCACTCCTCTGGGGATCCTAACCTGGGTCAGCTTGAATAGCAAGCAAACATGACAGGTAATTCAAGAGACAAATCATAGGGATGGAATGGAGTGGGGGAAATATGGGGTGGATGGGAGAATATATACACATAAATCTAAAATGAATTGGTACCATAGACTCCTTACTCTTTAGAAAGTAGGCTAACTGATATAACCCTCCAAAGGAACATGTGGTATCATCTGATAAGAAGGCCCAGAAGAAGGTGGAATGAAGCCTAACCCTAATACATTTGGCTCTTGATTCTCACTCCCAGTACAAGAAATTGGTTACTACCCACATTGAGCTATTGATCAGAGAGACCTACGAGGTCCTCAAAACAAGACAGGCTTCTGGCAAAACACTTGACTATCCACCCAGTATAAAAGATAAGACCCTATTGCTGAAGACACCATAGAATACTGACTCACCATCACCAGATCCGAATAGAATCTGGAAGGAAGCCAGTTCCCAGATGGTAGCCCTTAGAGTGCTGGAATCTGCTACACAAGCTACCATGGGAGAGTGGCCAACAATGTTGTGAGAGAGCAGTGGACACTGCTATATAACAGTGACCAGCATGCCATGATGTACACACCTGTGCACAAGTGGCACTAAACCTGGGTGGATAATCAAGGGCTCTCTGATTGGCTAAGATATCTGCTCAATGGCAAGGAACCCATAGTTGGAACTGTGATCAAAGCCAAATTCCTATCGGGACCAAGAATCTGGACACCATGAGGAAATTTCCACTTACCATAGCCTATACCCATTATAATCATGCCAAACTAACAATACTTGTCCTGTTTAACCTATGCTGATCTCATTCTCTGTTGGAGAATCTGTTTTATCTTTCAGAAGTCATTGAGAACTGTGGACAATCCAACTCTACCAACAAGACCAGTAATAATAGCTGACTCCCTGGCAGGAGATGAAACACCCCTTCCTCAGCAGCTAAGGCCCAGGTGAAACCACAGAGGCTATGGTGAGATGACCAAGAGTGCTGCTTCCATGGACAACTTGAACCAGGGAGAAGACAGACACTGAGGACACATAAATATTCCAAAGCAGAAATCCAGAGACTACTAAGAGCTCAACATTCGACAGACTTAAAGCTCACCCACCACGGCTCAGGAAACTTTTCGAAAGAGAAGGTGGCAAGAGTGTAAGAGCAATGATGGGGGAGATATCCAGAGACACCCTCCCAATAACTGTCTGCTACTCAAACAACTCATAAGACTCAATCTCATTAAGTTCCATTTAAGTTCCCTCAGTGGAAAGGGGGCATAGAGGAGTGAAATGGTGGTTGTGATAGTTAAGTTTGGATGTCAACTTGACCTTTCAAGTAATCTTGGGTGGGTTTCTGAGAATGTTTACAGGAAGGCAACCTCTCAGTAGGGGTAAGATGTAAGGAAGCTCAAAGAAGCTAGAACTAAACATCCTTTCCTGTGTGGGCAGTGCAAGAAGGAAATTCCAGAGACTCAGGAAGACATTAAGTCTGGGGAAGGGTTGCAAGACCCCACCCTAAGGCTATATAAAGGGGAAGAAATTATCCCCCTCCTGCCTGTTTACTGCTTTGTGTGTATGGTGTTGGTGATGGGTTTCTCTCTCTGCTTGAACCTGTGAAAGAGAGCCAGCCTCTTGCTGTTATGGAACGTCCCCTGTATCTATAGCTACAAATAAATCCTTTCCTCCCATAAACTGTTCCTGGTTTGAAGATTCATCCCAGCGGCATGTGACCGACTGCGACAGTGGTACCAACACAAGACTTCTACATAAAAAATTTCCCATGTATTAAAAACTAGGCATCAGGTGTTCATTGGCAGTATCAAGAGGCCTGCCCATATACACATATATATGCACATAAATAAACATTTAAAAAATAAATTCCAAAAAGAATATTTCACAAGAGAAGAAAATAAGCAATTTAAACTAAAGCCATGAAAAAATTAGTATATCTACATAATTAAAATGTGTTTCTGCAATGTCTGTCCAATATTTCTGGCAGAGGAGGAATACTTACTCATAGGATTAATTAAAAACCTTTTCTCTCAGGTACACTGTCACCAGACAACACTGCACTTGATTTCAGCATTCTGGAATCATAGGTGCTTTGCTCATAAGCTGGTTTGAAGGCAGAATAGAAAGATAGGGAACATTGTTTTCACTTTTAGGAAACAAATGTTAAATTTCTTTAACTTGAGAAGATGTTTTGTAACAAAAAAAATACAACCCAATGATATGCTAATGGTTATTGTTCTGTAAGTCTTGGGGTTTCTGTGAGTATAATTTGTTAAAAAGGGTTTTGACATTTAGTGCAAGGATTATCCTAACAATAAATATAATTTCCACCTTAAAATGATGCAAAGTATAGTAAATTTTTCTTGTAACAATACACAATGTTTGTGGAGCACGCCTTAAAATATGGCCTCTGTGATGTTGGGGACCATGCCTAAAACTTGTAGCAACAATGTCAGCACAGTTAGTTCAATACTCTTGGAGACCGTGCCAAGAGAACAGTTCTGCAAAGATAGAATTTAAATACATACAAATAATTCTTATATAAATGCACTGACTAAAAATGATTTAGTAACCATATGATCAGTTATTTTTCAGGGCTAGACTGTACATATATCGAATAGATCCAAGTTGATATAAAAATCCCCCTAACCAAAAGTATCCTTACACAAAATGCATTTACAAGTTCTTCGGTTATGGGAGAGCTCAGTGAAACAGCTCTCAGTGCCATTCTTAAACAGGGTCACTTCACACAGTTTCCCAGAGTCCTGTACTTGCTTTTCACTTTCTCTTTCCTCTTGTCTAGAGGAATAAAGAGCAAGGATGTAAAATATGGTGTAATCCCATAAATCTGCATGGGAATAGAAGTGTGGAGAAGTCATCTTGGAAAATAGTGAAAATAGTGAAAAGAAGACAGGGGAAGACAGCACTTGCAAACGGAAGCCCATCCACAGAGAGTAGCCTAAAAATGCCAAGTTATCTCCAATTAGACTTCATACTCTGGTTTTTGTGTGTTTGTTTCAATCTAGAGGAAGTAGTTCTCATGAAATGGGGATAAATTAAAACTTTACACTTGTTTAACTTTTCAAATGTATTTTCTGTTTAAAAGTCATGTAGCCAGCCATGTCTTCATGAAATGTAAGATTCTCTGCAGTGTCTGGTCAGAAAAAGCCATCCTTGTTTGCAACTACACTTATTTACTGCCTTCTGATTGCTATCTTCCTAGAGTTGGAGGACCAGAGTAAAGGATAAAAGCTGCTTTCAATGGGAAGAGCACAATGTCTGGGAAGCAGGGCGCCCTATGTCATGGCATGCTGAAGCAAGCTTACATGGGCTCAGACACTTAGTAGGTTTGTTCAATTTTCAGGATTATTGTGAGCTAGTTGTTAAAAACAATCATTATTGAAACTAAAACTATACAAATTTAAATAAATCCTAATTAAGACAGAGGTCATGAATATTTAAAGTTTATTCTTTCCTAATTGTTTTACTTTTATTTGTTTTTTCTGTGCTTTTGAGGTTGTTTAATCCTGTTTCATCTGTGTTGTGGAAAGACTATATAAAAGAGAACTTGAACTTGGCTAAAGTGGAAGTATTTATAGCAAAGAAATTATAAAATACTATAAATTGGCATGTGCATTGCTTATCGAATGTCTAAACATAATAAACATATGGATAAATATTTTAATGATGCAAATAAGACCTAAAATTAAGCCATATCTATGCTTTGAAAGGAATTCCAGGAATTAGCTTTTCAGTATTTGAAAATTCTTATTTAGTTCATAAAAAACAATCATGTAATTTAGGAAGTTCCAGTATTAGCTACTATTTTTCATTTTCTCTTCTTTTTCTTTAAAGGAAATTAAAATACTAACCTGTATTCCTCTCTGAACTACAGAACCAAAAGTTTGTCAAATTCAACAGAAAGTTTCTCCAGATTTTATTTGCCATCTAGAATTTACACTAAAGAATAATGAATACATTTTTAATATTTATAAATGTAATGCCACACATCCTATATATATTTACATTACTATATCATTACTATATATGTATATATATATATATATATATATTACAATTTATTTGTGGTTCAGTTTTTGAAGGTTTTCATCATCCCACTGCTAATGCCATACAAAACTATCTATTTTGATAAAAGTATTTAACTTTTTGGGTATCAGGTTCCTCGTTGCCAGCCAGTGAAACAGGTACATTTCTCATAAAATAATGTGAGGAATAAAAAGAAACATGTATGCAAACACCATGACTAGACTATAAGTAATAGGCATTATCATAAATCCAGCAAATGTTTCAGCTCCTTGTATAAATACTAAAAACGTATAGAGTTTGAATGTTTGAATCTTACCCTCAAATTGCTTACAGTCCAATCATGAACATTTATGTATAAAAAAGGTAATTTAAGAAAGGCCAGGTTAGCATATTAAAGAATCACCAATGACTTTACCTGGACCATGATCAAGGAAGTCTTCATCAATAAGATGGAACTCTGAGATAAGGTTTGAGGAGTGATTTTCATTGGTGTCAATAGAGACACAGTGCGTGGGAAAAGGAAGGGCTCATGAATGAAACCTCTAGACTGTTATCATCACAAATGTCATGTCAATTAAACTCCTGATTGCATGGCTAAACCTATTGCCCAGTGGTCGGTTGTGTCATGTCCAATCAAAGTTGAAGTTCTGTCATTCTGGGTAATTTATGGGACTGACAAACTCCCTACTGGGCTAAGGAGGCATTATGGGTTGTTAAATCCAATGTTTAATCACAATTTTAGGGCATCAAAAAAGTCATATCTATTTCTAAAAGCGAAATTATAAGTTATCCTGTCCAATTTTAAAACCTTAACTGAAAGATAAAGTTCGTGTTCAAATGAGTTTTCAAAATCATATTTCAGGAAAACACTGCATAATATTTTTGGTATAAGTTTTTACAACACAGAATGGGGAGTATTCAGGGAATGGAGCCTGTAAACAATGAGAACATCCAAGGTGAGGCTTTTGGGGAACAGCAGGAAAAGTGGAACATTTAAAACCCACTGAAACAAGGGCTGTTAAACAGCACTGTTTCATCTCTCAATTGATGAATCTTCCAAGAGTTGCCATTACTCATTGAAAGCTTTTCCCTTGCTGGCCAAAATACATACACCTTTGTGGCTTGTGACAAAACAAATACAAGGCTTCTGAGAAACCTTTGGGGGGGAGCACCTCTGAATCCATGGTAAGCACAAAGAAAAAGCCATGTCTATTAACCCACACACACACACACACACACACGTCTGAAACGGAAGGTCTGGAAGGTCTGTGGCCTTTACCCTTGGTGACCACGGAAAAGTCCACAGGGTTCACCCTGGTTCCAAAGGGCTTATTTGTCCCAAGCTAAGGGTCTTTCTTTCTCTCTCTCCATGCTGGTTTTCAACTTCCCATTGCATTCACTCCCTTGGCAAGGGGCAAAGCCAGAGCAGCCTGTTCACTCTGCTCCCTCCCTGATGACAGCTGTCCATCTGTCGCAGCCTGAATGCAACATTTCTACACAATCTAAGGCTGAACTGAAAAGGGCAGGGGCGGTCCGAAATCCCTCTGTTCACCAGCACACAGCCCAAACTCCTTCTGGAACTCTCGGACTCCTCCACCATCACCCTTCCACCTGCCCGGAACAAACCACGACTACGCTGAGGTTGAGGCTCCAGGTAGCCAGCAGTTCCCACGCACTTGCTAATTAAACTACATTCCCGTGACCAGGAATCACCCCTGGGAGAGCGAGCCCCTCGCCCAGCAGAACTTCAGCAGGAACGCGGAGAGAGCTAAGGTCAGGTGTCCAGCAGAGGCACCTGGAGAGGTCCCACTCCTCCCGCGCCCCCGCCGTGACCCCTGGACCGCGTGGCGACGCCGGGCGGGGGCGCCGCGAGCCCAGCGCGCGGGACCGAAGTGAGACCGCGCCCTCCCGCGGGCAAGCGGGGACCCGGCGGGAGACGCCGAGAGCGGAGCCCGGAGAGCTGGGAGGATGGGGTCGCCCGCCCCTGGCTGGGAGCTGTGGCTTCCAGGAGCGAGCCGAACCCGCGGGTCCCGGAGTGGGGACCCATCCCACCCCGGTGGGGGACGCTCGGGACACTCACCAGCTGCAGCGCGCAGAGGCAGATGAGCGAGCAGCGCCCGGTGCAGCAGCCCATGGTGTCGCCGGCGTCCCAGCTGCGCGGGTGGCGAGGGATCCGCGTCCTCGGGCGCCGCAGCCCGCTGACTCCGGAGCAGCCCGGGTCCGGCGCTGGCCCGCCCGGTCCCCGGCTCCCCGGCCCCGCGGCCGCCGCTCGCCGCTCCCCGGCTCCGGGCTCCGGGCTCGGCCGCCTTTGTTAATGTGCCTGCGGGGCGGGCGGAGGTCAGTGCGGCGCGCACAACCGGGGCGTCTGGCGGGGGTCTCGGCCTCCCGGGGCACCGGCTGCTTCTCGGGAGGGGGAGCGGGGCGGGCTGGCCGGCCGGGGACCCAGGGAGGCTACAGATGGTGAGAGGGTGAGCGTCTCTTCGGGGGAGGGGAGTGAAGGAGGTGGGCGTCTGAAAGTGGAGTGGGCTGTCTGGGTCGGGGTGTGCGTGTGTGCGCAAATGCGCGCGTGTGAGCTTGTGTGTGTGTGTGTGTGTGTGTGTGTGTGTGTGTGTGTGTGTGTGTGTGTGTGTGTGTGGAAGGGAGCGCCCTTGGGAAGGATCCCCTTGTCTTGTTAGGCGTCTGGGGCGCGAAAGGGACTGGGAGAGAATGAAAATGGATATAAATGAGTGTGAGTTAGGGCAGTCCCCGTGGTGGAGCGCCTCGGGAAGGGACTAACAGCGGAGATGCAGGCTGCGCTCTCTGGCCAGGGTTTTCGAGAGCGGTTTGGGGGGCATTTGCAGAAGAGGGAACAGGATTTAGCCAAGCTGTGGAGAGGTGGACTGGGTTGGTTTGGTTTAGTGTGTGGGGCTGAAGAACCAAGAGGAGGGAAGCCCACTTTAGGAGAGCACAAAGCAGAGGTCGTGGGGGGCTGAAAGCTGGCTGGCAGCGGCGGTGCGCCATGAGGAGTCCTCTCCATCACCAAGCGCCCAACCCAGTTCGCTTTGTCAGGTCGCGGTGGGTTACCTGCAGGACCCCTATGGGAGTCCTCACAGGAAAGTTAGACAGAGTTGGTTGTGCAGGGACCTGCCAAGGGAATAAAAAATATGCAGGACACTGCGAAAAAATGGATTCATGTTCTTAAAGAGTCCTTGAAATCTTTCCCCAGGTGTGGAAAGGTTGGAAAACTAGGAAAAAGGGAATGCATGATTTTTCGTAGGGATGGAGTTTTTCTAGAATAAAGATAAGTATTAATTCGTGTCAAGGAGAAGTAAATTGAGAAGGGTTTAGACATAAGACCCGATCCTGGATAGTAAAGAACCTGCACATATTCTCCATGAATCTCAAAGAAACTCTCTTGTGCTGTCCAAGTCAACAGAACAGAGCTCAGAAACTCTGCAAATAATGAAATTTCTTCAGTGCTCAATGTCCATGGAAGTGATCACTTAGCACAAGAGCACATCAAAAGAACCACAAACACATCCCCTGACCAAATGCCTCCCAAGAGTTTGCTTGAGAATTTGGTGGAAAAAAAATATTTCTAACCCACTGCTGCTCTCCTGGGCTGTAGGATAATCAGGAAAGGTGAAAGACCTTGGAGTTTTAAAAACCTTTGCTCCATATGTGGATTATGTTCAAATCATCCCAGCATTAAAGAGAAATTGCTTTTTATTTTGTAGTTAACTATCTCATTCTTAGTCCTACAGCACGTATATTTATTATTTGACAATTTTATCCCTAGAAAAACCCTCTCATATGTCTAAAGTTATAAAAAGGACACATGAATTTCCTCAGTTTAGTGTCAATGAAAACCATCAAGAAATTCATTGTTTTGAAGCCACCTCTGTCCATTCTCATGGAAAAGTGGAAAATGGAGCCAGAACCTTTGTATTTTTTAACCCAACCTTAAAGCATCCATGAGCAAGGATTGTGAGGAAATTCTGATTTCATATTTGCCCATCTTTCAAGGCTGGAGATTTTACTTTGTCTTCTTTGTGATCTAAAACATACACTTATACACTTTTTTTTTACTTTGTCTTCTTTGTGATCTAAAACATACACTTAATCTTAGATGCATTTGTTAAAGAAAAAGCAACACTAGTAGAAAGTCTAGAAACTGTGACGATTTATTCATTTCTGTCTTCAATCTTTAGTAAATGATATTAAGTCCTGAGGTGAGACTTCCCTTCTTCCTGTTTCCTTCCCTCCTCCATCAATCCCTCTAATATTTCCCGTTTCTTCTCTTAACTGCTCATTATTGAAAGGGCCATGGTGATTTCATAGGACACCTTTACCTCCTCTAAGGGTATACAGGAACAAGGGACAGTAGGTGCAAGAACAAAGCAGCACCTCTTCTGTAAGGTTGGCTCCAAGTTCTCTCCTTAATAGGGATTGCACAGAAAGCATGTCGACTCACTTGGAGCAAACCTAGGTTTACATTGGAGGGAGACATGGGCCTGTGTACAGAGCATTTGATGCCTGCTAGCAAAGGCTGCCATGCAATCATGACTGTTAAGATGACTCCTTTCATGAGAATTAGTTCACTTGTGTGAAAAAAAAACACATATATCTTGGAAAGTTTAGAAAGAAAAAGAGGATAATGAAGGAGTGGAGATTGCCCTTAAAATTTCTCCATCTCCTTACTCTCTAAGAAGTTAGATACTTCTTGATATTGTAAGCACTTTACATTTTAGTATTTAAAAATTCCTGTCAGAGGGTTATTTCATTGAAAATAAGAAGGAGAAATCAGGTCTGGAAAAAAAGGCTTAGTGGATAAAGTGCTTGCAATGCAAGCATGAAGACCTGAGTTCACATTCCAGAACCCACATAATAACCAGTCATGGCAATGTGCACCTGAAAGCTTAGCACTAAGGAAACACAAATAGCTTACCTAACCTAATGAATGAGAGCCATGTCCAGAGTCTGGAAATAAAACATGGTGGGAAGTGAGAAAGACACCCAAAGTGGACCTCTGGCCTCCATATGCACATATACACTATGCACATGCACCTACATGCACTTGCAACCACACATGCACACATTCGCACCCACCACATTCAAAAAGAAAAAAAGAAAGAAATGGGAGGCATATTCAGCATGTGTTGTTCAAAAGGCACGTAAAATCCTAAACAGTAAAATAATCACTTGTGAAGAAAGAAAATACTACTTATAATGCCTTTGAAATTTGAAATAATCACACACCTTTTATTTTTATTTGGGATAAGTCTCAGGGTATTGGGTGGCAATGCAAGCCTACAACTCCACCTTCTCAAGGCACTGTGCATAATAAAGGTAATTAAAGGCCAGCCTGGGAAATTCAGCAAGACCATATCTCACAATGATTTTTTTAAGGCCAGGATGTAGTCCCGTAGTAGAGTTCTTGTCTAGCATACAAGGCACTGGGTTCAGTTTTCCACTAGCACAAAATATCTCAGTTAATAGTCTATGCTAGTTTAATGACCTCACAACCAACTCTGTTCTGGTTGCTATGATTAGTATTACAATGTATACACCTAGTATTTCTCTAGTAGTATGCATGAACAGCCCCAATACTGACAGATTCAACCATCACCAAGTGTCTGAACCCACCTGGGTGTCTTATGCAGTAAATATTACATCGTGCCTATTATGTGATAGGGAGCCACAAGTCAGAGTCTTAAAAACAGTATCACAAACATTTCTTACAGCCAAGAAAATTTAACTCAATTCATCTGTCCTCTGCTTTCCTCTGAATTTCAGGTCAGATGTGCCTAGTGTTCACACTGGCTTAGCTAAACCCCTAAGAGTTGCTGCAGGAAGAGAGACTGTAGCATGAATGAATGTGGAATACAAAGCCCCAGGAAATAATAATACCACCAAAGAGACCCAAGTCATTACATGTGTGCATGCATGTGTGTGTTTATGTAGTGGGTTATAGCATGTGCACCAAAGCAAAGAGAAGACACCTTTCCACCAGCACCTTTGACTGAAGGACATGTGCAGAGACTATGACTATTGAATGATGAACTTGGAAGCCTTTCCTCACAACTGTCTGACTGAAGCATCAACCTGTACATTCACATATAGTTTATGTAAAAAAATACTAGAAAGGTGAGTGAAAGATAATGCATCTCTAAATTGTGTTTGCAACTTTTCCCAGAGTCTGATTATTTCAAAATACATAATGAAAATGGTACATTTAATGCATAGCACTGTGCTGCTTGTGCATAGCAGGAAGATGTACTGATAAAATAATTACCAATCAAAATAATAAAACCTAACACAAAATACATGAAGTCAGCCCAAGGAGGAGAAAAGGATTTTCAGTGATGAAGTTTTTATTTGTTCATAGTACTTTAATTTGTGGGTGGATGGGGAATTATATAGTATGTGGTATGTGTGGTGCATACACTTGTGTGTGCATGTGTGTCTATGGATGTGCACATGTATGAAGGTTCCAGGAGGGCATTGAGTGTCCTCCTATACCACTTTTCTGCCTTCTTTCCTTGAAAAAGAGTCTCTAATTTTACTAGAAGCTCACTTGGTTTCAGTTAAGAGTGGCTGATCAGTGAGCCCAGCAATCCTGTTTCTGTACCCACAGGGCTGAGGTTACAGGTATGTACATTCATGCTGCCTTTTGTTTTATGGTGCCTGGGATTGAACTAAGGTCTTCATGCTTGCACAGCAAGTGCTGTTACCCAGTGACCCATATCCAAAGCCCCTTCTTCAAAGTGTTTTAATATACATATAAAATCCCAAATAATTATACCCACACACAAACATGTACCATTTTTTATTTTTAAAAATGACCAAAATAAACTTAAAATCCAAATAAATGATAATCTACCTTTTCCCCATGCTTTGGGTGTTTTTGTTCCTTTTGTGCTATGGATACCTCTTCCTTTTATCCAAAGCCCTGGCCCAATGAGCATTTATATTCAGGAAATTGAGGGGACTTTTGAACACTCATTTAAAATAGTGAATTCACAAAACTCCTCTGCATTATTAAGAGAGTACACAGGAAAGTCAAATTGTTAACATGAGAAGGTAATCATTTGTTTTAAAATACTGTGTATAATGAAACACCTTGACAATAAGAAGTGTCCACAGGGCATTAATTCCCTTTGTATAATGTGCCCTGCACAAGTCGATAGTATTACTAGAAAAAAAGTGCAAATATAGCGGAGAACACATTTTACTTGGCAGCATCCTTTTGTCTTAGGATTTTACCAGTGTGTTTTCAGTCATGTGTATAAAATGTAGCTCCATTTATTTTTAATTTTAAGTCAGATATAAAGAAAGATTAATTAAAATTTAATGAAAAGGTATAGAAATCCACATTTTTGTTTAAGGCAACTCAGAATCCCTACATATAGGTACTAATGTGTGTAGCCAAATCACTGACAGAGAAGGAAATGCACAAATAACCCCTATAACATAGCAAATCAAGTCAAGATAAAGCCTCACAGCATTCAATAGACACTCACAGTGGGAGCATCCAAAACAGGTTTGTAGGAGACACATACAAAAAGTTTCAGTAGGTTCATTTAATAAAGGTTGCAATGGGTGCATCCCATAGGGCTTTGTAGTACATTACCGTGTCCTCTACCCCTATCTCTACCTGGTCAGTGTACAGAGGTTCAACTTCCTCCTGCCAGTACCATCACACCTGTAAGGTAGGCTACAGTTCCAGAACATTTCCCAAGAACAACTCATTCTGTGACTGATAAGGGCTGATGTATAAATACTCCTCTCCATGGACCCTGCAGAAGGCAGCTCTTAGAGAGCACATGCATTCTTTCTGTAAGTCCTTGGCATTGGTGGCCCATAGCCATAATTTGTTTCATGATCCAACTATTATTGGCATTTCCTTTGTGGTTTTGTTTCCTTATTCCCCTAGGCAGTGTGGTTTGCAGGAACATCATCTGCAAGGTCTGCTTGCATTTGAATTATTATCCCAGAGTTTTCCACCACAAAACTCCAAATTAAGCCATGACTAAATCTACCTACATGGTACTTGGAGCTTAAATAATCAGTGATCTCCAGCCCTATTTGCAATATAACAAAGTGAAGGTGCATCTTTTTAAAACATCTTAAAAAGTTTTGATCCAGATTATACAGAAATCATGCAGAGGGTAAATGATAATGATTGAACTCATAGTAGACATGTAGAACTGCATACAATTCATGAGCACTAGCCAAAGCATCTAATATACTACATATGGGAAATTTAGCACAATGGGAATTCCCATTCATAATCACTGGAGATTCTGAACACTCTTATCAAGAGGCAACAAATCACTTCTCAGCTTTCAGCTAACATCAGTTGTATAAGCTCTACACTCTAACCAACTGAGGTAACTAGCCAACTGCTAAGATCAGTTGTAGTATCTGTTCTCATTAGTATAATAGCTGATATCTCTTTTATCTGAGGACAGTAGATTAAATGAATTGTCAAAAAGGGCTATGGGATTAGAGCTTTGCTCCATCCACTTTACTCATTGACCTGGTATTGCAGTATCTCCAGGAATATTAAATCACTCTGGAACTTAAAAAATAGATAATTAGAACTTGTTTCTTTAATCCAGTGTGTTCCTCTTCTAGATTTGATGGTTTCCCCAAGCTTGCTTATTTGTATCTTTCCTCAGGATCTCAGATAAAGCAATCACCCTTGTGTTGAGATCCTTTCTATAAATGGCAGATATTCCAAGACTCCATATATGTCTTAAATTCAATTAATTCCAAAATTATGGTCTCTTGTGTTCAGGAAAAGATGCCTTTGACAGGGTTTCTGTTGCCAGCCCTTTATATCTCCTGGAAGGACTCATTTCTTGGTTCTTGTATGAGTACTTTCTAGAAGAAGAGGGTGTCTTGATGAGTACACTTCTTTTAGCAGAAACAATAACTTTCAGGTAGTATTTTTCTTTGAAATAGATCAGAAATACAACTTGTGATAATTGCCACATTCTGAACATGGAAGTCTCTCTACTTCTCCATTTTATTCCAAGCATGTGATGAAATACTGATTCATGAACTTTAGGTGTTGCAGAACGACATTGCCAAGGTTGCAAGATGAAGAGGGAAGACCTCACCTCAGCTGTGGTTAAGCATGTGTTTTTGAGGAGCAACACACATCAAATCACATGGTTTTAAAAAATTAGAGATGCTAGGAAGACCTTACTGGCTCATAGTCTCTTTGGCCTGAACCACCCTTAACCTAAATGGCATTGAATGGTGATTGCTTGGCCTAAATTTATGGTTTGAAGGTTCCCAGACTAAACTCAGAGGAGTTAACCAAAAAGTCACCTACACGGTATTTGGTGACCTTTTTCTCTACCTCTTCCCTACCCCCTCCTTCTTCATAGTTATCACTTATCATGAGAAAAACACATGTAAGAAGAGTAGAGAAATAAATATCCTAAACTTTAGTACAGTGTGAAACTTCAAATTAGTCATGCACACATTTCTAATTGATAAGCATGTTCCATGTGACAATCCAGTGACTTGGAGCCTTTATCTGTGATCTGTGTTTCTGCTCCCCTTTCATTCATCTGAATGTGGAGCAAAAAATAAGAGAATGAGGGGGGGATTCATGAGGAATATGTTTACAGCCTGCACCAAGAAGAAAATATCACTTTTGATGACCTTAATGGACTATAAGACTACATGGCCTCATGGCCTCATTCAACTACAAGTGATTGTGAAGTATGACCTAGCAGCTAGGGAAATGGCTCAGTGCTTAAAGACACTTGCTTACTAAGCCTGGTGGCCTGGTTTGAACTCCCCAGTGCACATATAAAGCCAGGTGCACAAAGTGCATGGGTCTGGAGTTATTTGCAGTGGCAGGAAGCTCTGAAGTGACCAGCCACCTCTCTCTCTCTCCCTCTCTCTCTCTCTCTCTCTCTCTCTCTCTCTCTCTCTCTCTCTCTCTCTCTTAAAGTAATTAAAGAATCAGTTAATATTTAAGAAAATATGAGGTAGCACTAAGACTAAGTATGGAAGGACATAGGCTTGGAGATGAGGTGACACCTAACCAAGTTTATTACCTAACTTCTCTACTCCTTATTTTGTCCTATAGTTTCCTCTGCCTGACTCACTCCCCTTTCTGCACATCCTATCTCTAAAAAGCATTTTCTTATCAGCCACTTAGATCCACAGAGCATTCCTTGTACAAATCACCCCTTCTTACATCTTCACCTTAACCATCTGCTATTATTGAATTACATAAATTGCAGTAAAATTCCCTTTGTAATTTTGGGTGACATATGTTGCTGAAAGAAGACAGCATACCATTCCTTATTGTATGACAAGCTCTCTACTCACATCAAGCTGATGATCTTTCAAAAAGTGCAGAACTGGTCCCAAAAGCCCCTGGGAAGTTTGTTACTTTCAGCATCATTCTTCAGTTAACCTTGTCTTTTCCCTTCCACCAGATGGCATGGTATACATCCCTCCTACACCAGGTCCACTTCCCTCACTCTACTCAGGCTGCTATAAGAGAAACACTATGAACTGGATGGAATATAAACCACAGAAGAAACATATTTTGCTGAGTTCTAGAGGTAGGGAAGGCAAAGACAAATTCACCTAAAGATTCATTGTCTACTGTGTGCCCATTCTTCATGGAAACGCCGTGCAGCTGTGTTCCCATATGGTGAGAGACCAACTAGTCTCTAAGACCCCATTTATTCGGTCTCCGACCACAGTAATGAGGGCTTCATTCTCATGGCTTATTATTCATTCCTAAAGATCTCATGTCCCATTAGCACCCTTTTTGATGATTAGGTCTTAACATGAATTTGGAGGAGACTGAGTCACACAGTGGCATTATCTAGCCCGAGTCACAACCTAATTTCTATCAGTGAACAGGAACTCACTGTGTTTAAGCCACTGGATTGTTTATCATTGTTTGTTACACAGTATTTGTTACTGAAGCAGGTTGAGGCCTAGAAATTTTGATAAGTACAACTCCTGTTATGATTTGATCCAGGTGTCTCCCACAAACAAATGAATGTGTTCTGATTGATCGATCCTCAGCTGATGGCAGTTTGGGTTTTACAACCTTGCTGTGAAGCTGTGTTGTTGGGGGCTGGCTTATGGGGATTATAAACCAGCTTCCCCTTGCCAATGTTTGGCACACCTTCCTGCCACTGTTTGCAGTGCTGTTGTGGAGGTGATGTCCACCCCTCTGTCCATGCCATCATTTTTCCTGCCAGGATGGAGTCTCCCCTCGAATCTATAAGCCAAATAGACCCATTCCCCCCCCCAAGCCACAGCAACTAGAAAGTTGTCTACAAAAACTCCCAAGTGTTATAGATGCTCAGACAGCCACTTTTAGGTACTACTGACTGTATTAGTCACCTACTAAAAAAGAAAAAAAGACAAGCTCACGGAACAGGCTATTCATAAAGATTTTATTATCAGTAATTTCCACATTAACATGGCAGGTTGTGAAATCCTAGTCCATCTGAAGTGGAAAGTAAAAAATGAGACAAACTACTTTTAGGAGGTATGGGAAAACAGGATGTTGGGAATATTGAAACCTTCCTACCTCTGTTCTAGAAATAAAACTGTATGAGACTATAGAGTATAGGTTAGCAAATAATTTTTCTTTAAACTTAAATTCATTTGATCACAGAATTAAAAGGGGACAACATTATCATTATCTTACATGATCGATTAAATATCCCTAGTCATTAATTAACATAATTACGGGATAAATAATTAGGACCTGCATTCAGTTTTTAACAATAAGAGCTATAGTTGAGTATGAACAGTGTAGTTATTATTTTATGTGTCTACAAGGTTGTTTATCCCCTACATTTCTGGAATATAGAATCCTAATTTCTGGTCACATCTATCTATATTCAAGATGCTAAAGTCATTTTTGAAGGAGAAAGAACACAAAAATCTATTATGTGATCAAGATATGACAGTATTCACTATCTCAAATGATTTTTTAATTTCTTATTTTTGTCACTGGTAATATCATTACACACTACTTTTTCTATGATATTTGTTCTGTCTGTGAATAACAATTGAGGACTTGAAGAAAACATTAAGGAATCTGGCTCATGATGGGTCTTATGTGCTGAGGTATAATAAATGACAAAGAAATTGGGCTTTTGCTACTTCTTTGTCAGAGTAAGGAAGGTGTGGTAAAGAGAAATGTATTTGATTCTGTAAACAATGTGCCTTATTTTCCTGTATCATAGTAGAAATTAAAAGGAGTAGGAGAAAAATGATAATAAATTCAAGAAATCTTAAATCTATCAGACACATTTGGTAAGGGAATAAAAATTCTTTTATTTAAAAAATCATTGACATTAATGCTCATTTAAATACAAAGTTACAAACCTAAATGACAGTCATGTCCAAAGCTGCTAGAACCATTGAAGATCGTCATGTTGGTGCATCTTTTGTGCCTCCCCCTGCTCCTGGAACAGGTTTGGCACAAATATAAGACTTATAAATGTTCATCGAATGCATACATAGGCATTCACCACAGAAAGTGGTCATGAAAAATATCTCTGATAAACAAAATTTGGAATCATTGAAGAGACTTATCAAAAGGTTAATGCATGTGGTTAAAGTAACATTTGCCATAAGATACTTCTGATGTTTCTGAAGGGAGAGTCTCATTCTAGGGCTTCTTGGATGCACAAACAGGGGCATTTATTTGTCACCTGACCCCATGACTGATAGGAGTGTTTCAGTATATTTCTGCCTGCTCTTATTTTTTGTATGGACACTATTAAAATGTGTATAGTATTATCAAAGACTTCAGTGAATCCCTGTTTCTAATGCTGACTTCTCTTGTTATCCATGAGAATCTTGTTCCAAGATTCCCCTATGTATATTAAAATCTGTGAATATTTAGGTATAATATTTAAATATAGGCTAGGTCCTTTTTTCTACATATTTGAACTCATCTATAGATTGCTTAGTGTACCTATTACAGTGTAACTGTTATTCAAATACTTGTACTATATTGTCTAGGGAATGCCAAGTGAAACCATTCTGCACATATTACATATTGACATCTTTTCACTTAGTATTTCTGATCTTAGATTGAATGAATGTGCAAATGCAGAACCCACAGAGGACCATTTGTACATCCTGTAAAAATAGGCATAAATGGAATCTAATTTAAAAATAATATCCTTATATCTGATTCTAGTAAATAACATTCTTCATTGTAATGGAGACTGTTCATATAAAATGACCAACTTGCTAAGTATTTTAAGATAATTGAGCAGAGTATAATCTAAACACTTTGAAAAGAGTAGTATGGAAGATGGCAGAGTTCTATCATGATCAACATGGAAATCCAGTATTAATTTGGGTCATTTTTAATGTAGTCTACATAAAATAGGAAAGAATTATCTCGACTTAAATTTTAACAAGAGAGTTACTTCTAGGACTTGGTCAATATTACAGAAATTTAAACTTTTTTGTCATCCCTATGTATTCTGTCATAGGATGGCCATAAAGCTGTTTTGTGGGGCTTTTTAAAAATTTATCTTTATTATGAGTAAGTATATACACTGTATGAGCAACTCTTGTGAAGGTGTCACCATTTCCTTCCTCTGTATCCCCAACCCACTGGGGTCCTTCCTCAGTATGCATACTGGATCTGTCCATAAAGGTGTTTTGATTTGACTGTGAAATGTCTCCCACAGGCTCGTGTGTTTAAACACTTGGTGCTGTTGTGGGAGGACATGGAACCTTTGTGAGCTGAGGCCTTGTTAAAGTAGTCCACTAGAAACCTCTCTGCATTTTTAGCCCACCCAGTTTTTTAGCTTCCTGCTGCAGAATCCTGCTGTCACTAAGCTGCTGCTGTTAGAGATTAGACTGTCCTCCAGGGCAATCCTAGAAACCTTCATATCATGTATTTGGGTCTTAAGCTGGGAATTTTCCTTTCTGAGCTTCTGTTTGCCCCTTACTAGTTTTTCCAGGGATGCTAGAAGAAGCCAGCCAGTGTCATCATTTGTCTTACTTTTCCACAAATAGTCAAAGGTTTTAAATATTGAGTCACTAAATTCCTTGCTCCTCGTATGAGGTGACTCAGGATCACTAAAAACATCTATTTCACAGAGCAAGTTAAATAATTCACACCATGGATTATCAGCCTTCTTATTACCAACAACAGTACTCTCCTCATTGCCTTTAGGGCCTTTGGTAGCACTGAAATTGAAGAGCTGACTCCAGATAGCCCCAGGGGCAGTAGAAAAAGCCATTCTTACTATTCTGTTTCTCTAGAACCACTCCTGGTACCAACTTCTGTATTAGTCAGGGTTCTCTAGAGGAAACAGAGTTGATAGAATGGGGTATAATAAAAGCGAATTTATTGGGATAGCTTACGACAGTCCAATAGTAGCAGTCTGTAGGCCCACAGGTAAGGAACCAGTAGCTGTTCAGTCCACGAAGATGGATGTCTCGGCAGTCCCAATCCAGCTCAGAAGGCCTGATGAATCCCTGGGGAACGGCTGCTCTTCAGTCCAATATGTGAGGCCAAGGAAACTGGATTCCGATGTCCAGAAAGGGTAGGAGAGCAGGATGTGAGTGCAAGTTAAAAACAAGAACCAGCAGCTGGGGGAGGAAGGAAGAGCATCTCCTTCCCCTTAAGCTTCCTTATATTAGTCTCCTTCTGGAAGGCCCACCCAGGATTACCATGGATTAGTTCAAATTGACAAACTTAACCATCACAAGTCTCCAAAATCCCAAAAGGAATTTGTCAATCCTTCCTGCAGGCAAGTTCAGAGACCTGCCCAAGATTATTATGGATTATATCAAGTTGACAAACTTAACCATCACACCATGCCTGCCCCACCATGAGGGATATATCCCTACAAACCATGAGACAAAATAGGCCCTTCCTCCCTTACGGTCTTTTCTTCAGGAGTAGAGATGATCCTCCTGACTCTGCACCACCACCACTAGTTTTGGGGATACAGACATGCTCATCCCTGCCTCGCTTTTTTTTTAGGTGCTGGAATTTGAGGTCAGGTCCTTATGCTTAATGCGGTGAGCATTCTTACTCACTGCTCTATCTTCCCATCCCCTTATATTGTTCCCTGTCAGGTATTTTGTCACCATGACCTGAAAGTAACTAATACAAAAGGGAAATACATCAAATTTTCTGTCATGCATTACCATTATATTGAACATAAGCATCATTAGACCATCACTAAAAAAAGGAATGTAGATGGCTTATTCATTACATTGGAATGTGTATAGTAGTGCCAACTCTGACCTTGAAACACAGAGGGCAGCTCCAGGCACTCCAGGCAACAGTGTAAGCACAGGCTTGGCCTCAGCCTCTAGAGCCTTGTATTTTCAAGCCTGGAGCAGAGGCTAATGAAGTCCAGAAGCTCGTCTGATCAGCAAATATAGGAAGTAGTTGCCGAACACAAAAGTCCATTTCTTAAATTCAACCTTAATCAAACTCTCTGAGCATGGGCAGTAGAATGAAGCTAGCTCTTATTCCAGTATCACAGTTCTAATAACTTTCTCTTCAGTCTCTCCTTCACCTTAGAAAGTTCAAAAGCCAATCCTCCAAATGCAATTCTCTCTGCACTTAGCATTTTCAAAGTCTCACCAGAATAGTCCATTAAATTTGGCTTACTGCTCTGGAAGTCTCTTCAGTTGCAATTACTAAGTCCATGTCAATTCTTCCAGCATAAAAGTTCCAGAAGACCAAATTCCATATAGTCAGATTCATCTCAGCAATATCACCCCACTCCTGGTACCAAAAACTACTGTAGTCAGCCACACATTGCTGGGATGAATCGCTAAACCAGGCACAGTTTGAGGGAGGAAAGTATTTATTCAAGCTACAGATTCAGGGGAAGTTCCATAATGGGTAAACTCCCTTTCACAGGTCCAAGAAGAGGGAGGGAGAGAGAGAGAGAGAGAGAGAGAGAGAGAGAGAGAGAGAGAGAGAGAGAGAGAGAGAGAGAGAGAGGCCATCACCAACACCACACACAGAACAGCAAAACAGAAACAGTCTGGAGGGTAGGATGGTGGCAATTTTCCTTCTGCACAGGGTTTTACAACCCTATCTCAGATGTGTTTTCTCCCTAAGTCTCTGGAATTTCCTTCCTGCCCTTCCCTCCAGGGAAGAAAAGTTTGTTTCTAGCTTTCTTAAGCCTTCTTACATGCTTCCCCCTACTGAGAGACCTCAGACCCACTCAAGAATACTAAAAATGTCAAGTTCCCAACAAAACCTAGCCATCACCCTGGCAAAATATTTCCCCACAATCCTCTCTGCTTTGCTCCTGGTATATATCATTCTACTCTCTGTTTACATAACTTTGATTTTTTTCCTTTGGATTTGACATGTAATTGAGAACACATATTGTTTGCATTTCTATGCCTTTTTTATTTCACATGGCATAACAACAATTCAGGTTCTTCCTTATTATGAAGATAATAGAATTTCCTCTATTTTCAAAATGGAATTGAATCCCATAGTATACACATTTTCTTTATCCAGTCATACCTTAAACATTTAAGCTAATACCATGTCATGTCTTTTGAGATAATTCCAGCCTCTAAAATCCACTCCATGACCCACCTCAGTGTATTGGTGACATTTCCAGAGAGGATTAACCAAAGTGGGGAAGCTTTCTCATGAAGAGTTTTTTTCTAAGATTTCTTTCATACCAAGTCAACATACAAAATTCAGTGATGTTTCTATACACAAATTAAACCATGCAAAAAAACAAGAATCAAGTTACCAACAAAAGAGTAAATACACCAAAGTAAACTTAACCAAAGAGGTGAAAGGCTGAGTTGGGTGGTGTGGTTGTGTTTATCTTTAATCCGAGCACTTGAGAGGCAGAGGTAGGATGAACTCTGTGAGTTTGTGGCTACCCAGAGACTACATAGTGAATTCCAGGTCAATTTGGGCTTGAGTGTAACCCTACCTGAAAACAAACAAATGAAAAAAGAAAAAAAAAGAGATGAAAGGGTTATACTATAAAAGTGTATAAAGTAATAAAAAATTAAAGAAGATATAAGTATATAAAACTACGTTTATGTTTGTAGATTACAAAAATTAATATAACAAGTTTACTGAATTTGCTTATTACTTTTAATTTGTTGTTAGATCTTTAGGCTTTTCCTTATATGTGATCATGTAATCAGATACTTTTTTCTTTCTGATTTGGGGTGCCTTTTCATTCTTTTACTTGCCTAGGTCTTTTACTATGACTCCCAATACTAGAGTTTGTACAAGTGGCATGAACAGGTACCTTGTTGTGCTCCATCTTATTATAAAAGATAAAAGTCAAAGACAGTAAGAATAACACTGACCACAAATTCCATAATGTACATGCTATGGAATAATAAGTGCATGTAATTATATGTACATGAATACAAAGTGGGGCATAGAGTAAGAGGGTAGAGTTTTGTATGGGATTGTTACCAATGTAGAACAAATAGCTACCAACTTGTAGATATTTTATAGATATACCTATGCAGAGCTATTTTATAGATTATGTATCTATAGATATTATATATAAATGTAAAAAAGCTCTAGGTAACTATTGACTTTGTAGACTATAACTACAACAGGTAATGGGAATAGAATAAATGTATATGTTTGCAGTAGCATAACAAAGCATTATATGCTTTATATTTTATACCTCCAAAATCACTTTAACACATACAAATTTTAGTCAAGGTTAATTTTTTTTCAAGTGAGCACCAAAGGACAGAATATGATGTGTTGGTGTAGACTGCTCAACTATTTCACCATTTTCTATTGATTTCTAACCAAAATAAGCCTACCACTGAGTACAGTTTTAAAGAGAGCTTACCTGGAGCAGAAAATTGATTTTATAAATTTTCATTCTTATAAATTAAGCATAACAAAGGCTTCTTTTCTATTATCAGATTTATTAGGTGCCTATTGTTTGGTGTGAAAATTCTACTAGTGATTATACTTTTTGTGGTGCTGAGGTTAGAAGCAGGACCTCATGCATGCCAGTTGAATATTCTACAACTCAGCTATACCTTAGCCTAGGAATTGTATTATGAAACCCCCTTCCAGTCTGTTGACTATAGAAAGCAATTCCCAACATTGATTACTGAAGTCAGGAAGATGATAGAGGGAGACTCTCAGAAATGAGGGACACTGTGGCAGCATAAAATGTCAAAGAAAGGTGAAGATTCAAGATTGGGAAAGACTAGACAGCCCCCACCCTGACAATATCTAATTCCAGCGGGCCTATGAGTTTGAGACTTCAAAGATGAAGAGGTCTGGCTGGTATTAAAAAAAACAAAGAGACAAACAACAACTATGCCGATCTTACTCTTTGTTGGAAAATCTTTTTTATTTATAAAAGGCAATGTGAACCTAGGACAACCTAATTCTACCAATCAGACCCAAAATGATAGCTGACTCCCTGGCAGGAGATGAACTACCACTCACACGTCAGCTAGGACCCAGGTGAAACAACAGAGGAATTGGCAAGATGAGCAAGAGTGCTGCTTCCAGGGCAAGCCTGGCAGCAACCTGTGCCAGCTAGGGTGATGGAGAAGACCATTGAGGATACTCAAAATGTTCCAAAGCAGAATTCCAGAAGCTGCTAAGAGTCCAGAACTATAGTAGATATGTTAAACTCATCTGACATGGCTCAGGGAGGTTTGTGGAAAAGGGGGCTGAAAAATTATATCAGTGAATGGGAATATCCAGAAGCATTGTACCCCTCCCCCCTAAACCACTGACTGCTGCTCACACAACTCATAGCACACAACCCCATGGTGTGCACCAGCAATCCCACTGTGAGGAGGGCCCTCAGTAGAAGGAGGACAGAGAGGAGGGAAATGGTGGTGCCAACACATAATTTGTTCATACAAAGTTTCTACTTAATAAATTTTAAATATATATATATATTAAGAAAAAAAGAAAAAAGTCTGAGCCATATCATAGAAAGGAATGGCTAAAATTAAATGGGAATAAAAAATAGTCAGAAATCAAGTGACCAAAGAACCCTGCTTCCCTCAAAATGTTGAAAATTTGAATTAAAAAAAAATTTATAAACAAGATACCCATATTCTCCTCAAGTATAGAAGATTGATCCAGAGACTGATATATGGGCAGGAAGTATCATTTGAGCCTGAGGCCATGAGCTTAGATACATTTCTACACAAGGATGAACGGTTATTGTTTAGAAGCACTTAGGGTAAACTAAGGAACAGAGATAGCAGTAATAGAGGGAACTCCCACACTTAGGGAAACCTTTATCCTCTTGAAAGTATTGGGATATGTTAGGATAAAAGGAATAATTGATTTAGAAACAATGTAGCACAGACTAGGAGGTGAAGTTGAAGAACAAGCAGTAGAGGAGATAGTCTGGGGGAGGAGTAGAGCTGTAACAAGTGACCAGAGAGCCCTGTCTTCTGGATTAGGTAATCAGGAGATTATTAGGATGACTAGAATAGAATAAATTTACCAGCAGCCTAGATATGTTTTCCTCATCAGAGTATATTTTATGCTGGTTCCAATTATGCCAACTGAAAGTCTCAGTGTGCCAAAAAATGAATAAATGAATAAAACTTTTAAAAGGTTAGTTTAATGCTTCCATTGGTGAGAAGTCTAAAATATTATCAGAGCCTAGTCTTTCTTCTTTGCGGTACTCACGTCATCCCCTAACATATGGAAAGGTTTTGAGAAACTCTCCCTCCCATCTTTGTGAGCTGCGGGCCAGGTTGTTGTTTTTTTTTGGGGGGGGGGGTCACAGCATGATTGATAAAGTCTTTATCATCTTTCATCTCTTACAGTTTCTCCCTACTTCCCTCAAAACCAAGTTCCAGATAGACAATTAATGTGCCTTCCCACCAGTACCTTGGGAATTCTTAATCCACTCTATGGTTTCACTGATATGTCAGATGCTCAGTGAAGTCATACTGCTGCTTCTACCTTCCCTTTTCCCCCAAGTTTCACCTAACTCCTGCTGCAAGTCATGAAGTTCCCAGAGTACTTGACACAAAGGGACAAAATTGAATAGAATGAATGTGTGCTGAGATCCCTGTAGAAATATCTAATGCAAAATGCATTGTCAAGGTTTGATTGTAAATTAAGACATCCACATATTTATGTGGGAAGGGAGGACCAGCACCACGTTGTGAGTAAAACCTCCAGACCCAGATTGTCTTGGCTGCAAGTGTGCTCTGCTGTGGATTAGCTTCATGGCTCTGAGAAACTTGCATTATTTCCAGATCCTTCTCTACAAAGGAATGAGGATGATAACAGCATTATAAACATGGAAGTGTTATGAGCAGTAAATGAGAAAATTAATATGATGCGTTTGGAGCTGTCCCCATACCCCTGGGGAGCGTGTGCAATAACAGGTGACATTGATTAGGACAAATTGCAAAATTCACTTGATTCTAATTGAAGTAATTGATGTTAAATTTGATTACATATCTTTTATTCATTATGGTTGTACCTTTTGATTTTCTCTTTTTTTAGTGTGTGTGTGTGTGTGTGTGTGTGTGTGTGTGTGTGTGTGTGTGTGTGTGTGTGTGTGTGTGTGTATGTTAGTATGTGGGCATGTGCAGCTCCAATGTTGAGACCAGTGTAAATCCTTTGGTATCATTCCTAAAGAATGCTAGCCATCTTTTCTGAAACATGGTCTCTCACAGGCCTGGAGCTTTCCAGTTGAATTAGATCAGCTAGCTTGTCAGCCTTAAGGATCCTCCTGTCTCCTGAGTGCTGAGATTACAGTCTCTGGCCATCAGAGCCAACTCGTTTTCCATGGTTCTCAGGTCCTCATGCTTGCAAGCCAAAAATTTACACACTGAACTCTTTCTCTAGCCCTTCATTTTTTTTAAGCTGGTAGAATTCAAGCAATTAAACAAAAATGAAAGAAAATGATTATAAAAATATTTCAATTTCCCTAGTCTACTATAGCTATGCTTCTTTACAAATTATAGATTTTTCCCATTTAAGAACATACACAGAGACACAATAAGTTTTAAATAAATTTAATTATTTATTGCTTTGCTAATAATTTTGGTTATTTATTTTTAAAACTCACTATATCCTAAACATATTGATACGGATTATTGATATTTAATATCGTAAGCGACATGGAGAGAGTTTTGGAATCCCCTCCCCCCTTTATCTGAGTTTATGTCCTCTGATGCAAAAATAATTTATACACAGGGACAGAAATAAGTTTTAATTACACACATTTTATTCTAATTTATTAATTTAGGAAAAGGGGAATTGGATGAGAAAGTCTCCCAGTCATCAGTGGGAAGTGACAGAGTTCTCCAGCCACCAGCATGGGGAAAACACGTGTCAGAGAGTTTAACAGAACTTATATTATTTAGCTAAATACACAGCCAAAGAAAAGATAACAGAAAGCTCCTAGTACAAGAAGGAGAGGATTATGAGGGAAAAGGGCTAGAACCTGCCCCCATCCCAGCCATTAGCTGGGGTGGGGGAAAGCCTTACCATCCTGAGGCCTGGATCAGCAGTCCCTTTTACCCCATTGCCATGTGGGAGAGGAGGCTGACTTCCTCTAGGGAAGTGAATTTAAGTTTTCCCCAGGTGAGTCAGAGAGATGGCTGAGTGGCTCATATTTGACCAATCAGTTTTAGCACCTAGGTTGTAGCTCTAACTAGATACCTCCCATTCAAGGGGAGGGGCTGCATCTGCAGAGGTCTGTCCTTCACAATATCTTTAATGAAGAGGTTTCCATAAAGCATTAAGAAATAGATTCCAGCAAAATCGGAATATGTTTTAAAAGTATATTTAAATTTGCATTGAAACTCCTTTTTCTTACTGTTCATATCCTTACAAGTGAGCATACTATTCCAGACAAGGAGTTCTTGCTGTTACTTCACATTCAAACCATGTGGGCATGTAAATATTGGTCGCTTTTCAGATGAAATTGTAGAGTGAAATGTATTCTGTGCTTCCACTAGTAAGTGGCTGGTTTTAAGACTTGAGTTCTATTTATTAGTTAAAAGGCTGCTGAGGATAGCATTTGTAAGTCCCTTCCTGGAAATCTTACTAGCTTCACACTAGCCAATCCATCACACCATCACAGAGGAGGTGATGAAAAGCAGGTCTGTCTCCTGCACGTAAGTCTGAAATTAGCCTGATTGGATTGTACAAAGAGTCTTCTACAAGTCAACTCTGTTTGATTTCAAAGACAGAGAAAACAATTTTAAAGCTACAGAGGGTTGAGAATCTGGCACAAACAATACCATCTTTTAGTCAAAGCTCTAAAAAGAAATTAAAAAAAAAAACTCTGTTCCAGAAGATTCTGCCAATTTTAATACTGTATGTAATGGATCAACCTACTTATTTCTTTTTTCATAGTGACCAGTGGCTCTAAATATCATTGTATCTTATTAACGTCTATTGTCTTGATACAACATTTTGTTTCGGTGAGTAAATAAATGAAATAATATTCCTGAAATTCTGCTATGCTAACGCTCCCTTTACAGTAGGCATGGCCAATAAAAAATGTGTGGAGTGTGAGCCAGGAGGTGTGGTTAGAAGCAGGCTCTAGGGAGGCTGAGGATGGGGATGGCAGTGGTTTAAAGGACAACGGCAACACAGTAGCAGCATATCATTGCTTCCCAGGGGCCAAAGTCAGCGTTACCTGGACAGCTCTGATGATTATCAAGAGAAGATTCCTATCTGGACTTTTATGGGCTCCCTTACAATTTCCCACAATTATGATTTGTTTAAAAAAGTAAAACACACTGTGACACCAAAGCAAATGATCATATTTATCTTAAGAACAATTATTTAGCCATCTCTGTTTCATAGTTTGTTTCATAGTCAGCACTCAAAGGGAGGGTCTTAGTGCTTATTTTGTTGTTTTTAGCTTATTTCTGTTCTTCTACCTCAATAGTTTTGCCAACCTGGAGGATATTCTGACACAATACAGTTCCATAAATATCACTAAATAACATTCAAACTAAAGTTTACTAAAATGGTATCCCAAAGGCACCCTTCCTCTTTTTTTTCTTTTAAATAACATTCAACCCCTCAGTAACTTAAAGAAAAAAAAGAATTAATATTTATTAAGTGATGTATATTCATATTTATGCATACTATCAATATACCACAGGCATTTCTCTGATATCCTGTGATATCAGACAACATATCAGATGTCTGATATCCTTCAATACCAACAACACTCAACAAGGATTCCAGATAAAGATAAGCCTATGAAAAATTAACAACTTATTTAATGTCATTCATTTATCTATTAAGTTGGATAAAACTAGTTATAACTGAGAACTTCTGACAAATAGTCCTTTTCTTTCTTTTCTTTTCTCAAGTTATTATAGTAGACAAACATCTTATATCCCCAGTTTTGATTTCAACATGCTGCCTCTGAGTAAACTTTTTCTTTTCTTCTCTCTCTTTCTCCCATGCTCTGCATGTCTACACATGTATACTGTGATTGAGCTCCATCTCTAGCCCTAAACATTTCTTTCATATTTTATTCCACAGGTAATTTAAGCAATATGCCATTTCTTTGAACACTATAAAATAGAATAAGAGAGAACATCAATATTAATATCAATTTAAGTCTTGCAAATTCTAGAATTTCTAATATTAAAATAGAAACAACATACAAAATGAGAAACCAAGAATAAATCAATTTTTGACAAATCCAGAATAGAGCTATAATCCTGAACCAAGCACTAAAATAATCCTGAACCAAGCACTAAAATGGAGTTTCCCCAAAGTTGTAAATAACCAAGGTTAAGACAGAAAGCAGAGTGAAGGTAGTCCTGGCCAGGTCTCAGCCCCAGTCAGGGGTGGGGGTGGGAGAAGGTATATACAGTTTAAACATTGAGGATGGCTCATGAGATGCTAATTAAAGAATCTTTTGTTTGCAAGAGGAGCAATAAGAAGAATCAGCTAGTAGTGGATCTGCCCTGGACTGAGCTTGATTTCAAGAACAAAAGCAACACAGGCCATGAGAAATAGCACAGATGATCTGATGTAGTTTGAATGTAAATGCTCCTTATAGTCTCACATATTTCTATTTAAGCTTCTTATTTAGTCCCCAGCCTTTGGGAGGAGTGTGTCACTGGAGGCAGACCTTGAATAGAGTTTACTGTGTGCTCAGAGCTGGTTGGCTCTTGCTGTTGTCTATTGGGTGTGTGATGAAATGAGCTATCTTCTTCTGTCATGGTGAAGCTTACTTCCCTGCTTCTGGTCAGATGTTGGATTTTTTTTTTTCCCTCAGCAATAAAAAGGTAATTGCAACACAGCAATATTTGCATAATGTAGTTAATCCATTTGAGCAGAAGTGTTTCTACACTGTGAAGAGTACTCCAGAATTAGGAAGATAACTGCGTCCAGCTGTCCTCACTACCCGTATTTTTCAGAGCAATGCAATTTCACCTTGATGATATCTAGACCAATAATCTGGCAGTGCTGAGACTCTTTTTTTTTTTTTAAGTTTGTGTTTGTTTCTGTTGCAGATATCTTCTTTTTTTTACTTTCTTTTTTTTTAATTTTTATTTATTCATTTTCAAGCAGAGAGAGAGAGAGAGAGAGAGAGAGAGAGAGAGAGAGAGCGCACCAGAGCCACCACCTTGCAGGTCTGGCTTATGTGGGTCCTGGGGAATTGAACCTGGGGCCTTAGGCACTGGAGGCAAGTGCCTTAACCGCTGAGTCATCTCTCCAGCCCATTTTTTAAATCACACACGCTTATTTATTTATTTATTTATTCATTTTTAAGCAGAGAGAGAGAGAGAGAGAGAGAGAGCTCACCAGGGCCACCATCTTGTGGGTCTGGATTATATGGATACTGGGGAATTGAACCCAGGGCCTTAGGCACTGGAGGCAAGCGCCTTAACTGCTGGGCCATCTCTCCAGCCCTAGCTGAGACTCTTTATTTCAGAAAAGGATGGAATTCATTGAGTGTCGTTCTAATCTCCACTTTACCAAAAACCACCACCTGATGAAGTATTCCTTCCCTAGGAATTGAGAACTGTCCACCAAGAGAGCACAGTTGTAACATAATAGGGAAAACCAATTCAAGTCTCGTGAGATACATGATTGAGGAATCACTCTCAGCCCTTGATTTTTCAGACATATATGCTTTGATTATGATAGAAATAGTACTACATTTTGATCACTAATTCAAATGGTATGTACAGACCATAGGAAAACCTCAACAATGCCATGTACATGTACTGATTGCCAGCTAGAAGCATTGACTAAGTTACAGCAGTCTGTTCTGTCATTTCAAATTATTCCAGATAATGAGATTATGTTGTAAATCCAGTTAGTTACATAGACACTATCCTTTGGGCACTTTTGTTAGCTGTAAAATAAGTTCTTTAGTTAGAAATAATATTGTAGAGATACCATGGTGATGAATAACAATTTTTAAAATATTTGAATGATAGTTCGGAAAAAGTCTTACAAAGGCAAAAGACAAGCTGCACCCAGAATAAGTATCCATTTCAAGGCAAGTAAAATCTCTGATAGCCATAGTACCACACGAGTCATGTGTACTTCTCATCACTAAGACTACTCTGCAGTGTATTCTTTATAATAACAATTCCTTTGGAACATAAATGTCCTCATGCTTTGTGTCCATTTTTAAGAGGCCACCCTCATGCTTGTCAATTCTTTGATCATGTACCTAGACTATTGTAAGCTACCCATGGATCAGGTCCCACTTCTTGGGGAAATAAAATGCATATGGAAATTAGGTAGATCAAAGAGCCAACTTGAGAATCTTGTCAGTTTCCAAGTATGTCTATTAACCACACAATGGAACCACAGAATCATGTGTCATCTGGAGGGAGCATGCAGCCAACACCATCATGTGATTACCTTGAACGGCTACTGTCACAATTTTTGTTAAAAAGAAATCTAAACACAAAAGCAACTCCATAAGAATACCCCATGCATCTACTACATAGCATCAAAAATTTCAACCATGCACAATTTCACATTTTGAATGAAGAGACCAGAGAACATTGATCCATCATCAACCTCTGTTACATCTCTGGGTTTGTACTTCTTGCTTTTCTTCATCATGGTTAGTACCCAGGCAGGCTAAACTGAGCTGAAAACTTCAGAGATCTTCTTTTTCTCATGCTTCCATCAGGGTTCAGGTAATGGCCAGTAGTGGACTGAAAGAAAATGAGAGAGAGAAAGAGAGAGAAAGAGAGAGAGAGAGAGAGAGAGAGAGAGAGAGAGGTGCAAAGGTCTATCTCCCCATTTCCAGCTTCCCTTCTGCAATGTCAGCATAGACTGACCAAATCCTTTGCTCAAGGTCACAGATGTAGACAGCTTCCTCCTGATGCCTTCACAATGTTTCTGAAGTCAATGCCCCACTTCATGTCCAAGATCCAGGACAAAATACCATTTGTAATAGTATCTCTATGCATAGTTTACTCTGATATGATTAGTCTCTTTACTAAAATCTCTTCAAATGCCAAGTCAAGAGAATTTGGCGGTTATCAACCAAGTGCATTATCACTTAGCTTTTGCCTGAACCAATTAGCCTTTGCCTGATTCATGTGTAATTTAAAATAGTGTGGGACATCAATAAGTAATTGACAAGAGCAAGACCAAAAGACAACAGGATTACCCCTCAAAATGGATATAAAGGATGGTCACTAAGAGCCAAATGTCCCATTGGTCCGGCTGTATTTTTATTAGAACTTGATTTTAAGTCATTTTGGAAATTCAATGGAAAAGAAGGGACAAGATTATTCTGAGAAATAATTCCTTAGCAAATGTTAAAAATTATTATAATCATAATAATTCACATTGTTTGTTTATGATTAGGGATGCATTAATAAGCCAAGCGATGGAGAGAATGGTTCCAACATGATGAAGTAGATACACAAATATGCTGAATTGGTTGATCTATAATGAAAAATACAGAAAGACAAATCAGTAGGCAAGTCATGTTATTCAACGAATGCTGCTGGAATAACTATATATAAATAAAATATGTAGTTTATGAAATGTCAAAAAATCTCATATATATTTGAAGACACATTAAAGTCAAATCTTTAAAATATTTAAAGTACATAGAGGGGAGTAGTGACTTTAATGATTGATTTAGTAAACAAATAACTAGAACATATGAGATATGAAAGAATAATTATTTGGATAATATTAAAATAAAAATCATGGATTTCCAAAATGAAGGTTGAATACAAGCCAGAAAACTGTAAAGAAACCCACAATTGCAACTATGTATATTATTTACTATATAAAGTCAATATATGCTAATCAATGAAAGAAAACTTTAAAAAAAACGAAAGATTACAAAACAACATCTATAAAAGATGTTAAAATACTGAGTTTGATTTAAACCAGCATCATGGAATTTAACACTATAATAATTTATGATATGTATAAATATGGAAATATTTATGGTAAGGGTTTTTGGAGGCAGCTACTAAAGCTGATATCTGTTACTTTGGAGAGTACTTAAAAACTTATGACAAAGTTGAAAAAAATGTGCATATGTGTATAACATTTGAAACAGAAACTCCACCAGGTCTTCCTTAAGGAATATATACATAGTGACAAGAGAGACATGTGATAGGATTATTGCTAATAACAGATAAAAATTGGAAATGACCTAAAACCTCATATTGGGAAATAGAAGAGTAAATGGCAGTATAGGCATGGAATGGTAAACTAAGCATCAGTTCAAATTAATGACCTGCTCATGGGGAACTTTGGAAAACATGTTAATTGAAGACAGTAAATGCAAATATGTAAAATAAGATATAATTTATGTGAACTATGAAAGCACATATTGTAACACAAAACGGCATATGGCTACATACATATGTGGACACATACTAGCAGGAGTATTTAGGAAACTAGAAGGAAATAATGGCCTTAATTATGTTTTTAAGTTTTATTTCTAAATAAAAAAGACTCAGAACCCAAATGGTAAGTATTTACATTAACTGTTTGAATAAAGAAAATTTTAGAAAGAATGCAGAATGACTTCAGCAAATTTAGCTTCCAGTACTATTTTATTTTTGCATTTTCTTCTAAGATTTTGTTTGTCAATATCAGCACATATTATTTTCTGCACAATTGGTTCTACATAGAAATTGTTATGATCAGATTTTTCTCCTTTTTTTCTCTTTTGTTTATTTTGTTGTAGTCTTAAAGTTTTAAATGCTTTTAATGCACAAACCAGGTTTTGCATCCCAGACTGTATGTACATAAGAAAGAAACCATTGGTCTGTCAGGGGAAAATGTTGACATCATTAGACAGTAATCTGTCATTTCTTCTCACTGTCCTGCATCTCCCCTATGAACACCCATTCTGCACTCTAGTAGAGACAAAAGAATGCAGATATGAAGCTCCCAAGACTGCTCAGGCCTTCCTTCTCACTGCATGCTCTCTTCATTTTTACCTAAAGGAGATGCTTTTTTTAAAATAGTAATTTAGCCAAATGAGGCTTTTGTATCAAGTCCTGTATGGCTCCCTTCAGATGGGATGTAACTTTGTTGGAGCTCACCTGCATACATCCCATTGTGTAAAGTGACTAGATAACACAACTACATATGCATACCTACAGCTTATGGTGGTTCAGAAATCTTTGCCCTAGTTTAATTTAAAAAAAATACACTAGATATTGTTATTCTAAGTTGGCGCATGGGTAAAGTCCAGAAAGGAGAAATAAATTCTGATATTCTATTGCACAGAGGAAGATTTTACATTGTGACCTTCTACCCCTCTGTAACTCAGCAGGCTATTCTATGTTGAGTGCTAACCTAATGCCACAGCCCAGGTCCCATTATGGAGTCATTTTTTCAAACAAAACTATGAGGTGGATGATTGGAAGAGTGTCAACTGTATGACTTCTGAGAAATGCTTCATTGTCAGTCCATCTCAGCGTTTCACAATTGCTACAGCCACCTCACAGGGTGTCAACTGCAGGAGAATCATCTCAGCAACATTTGTAAAATGAACCCTTTTACCAATGCTATGCTTGGATGGTTTCAGTGATCCAGTCACAAGTACTTTAAGGGATAATGGAGGAGAGAATTTAAAGTGTGTTAAATTGAGCTCTCATCTAGATTCATCTTGTGTTTTGTGAGACAAACTGGAATTTAGTGCTGGTTCATTTTATTCACTTTTAGTCAACAACCCGTTGAGAACTTGGTACAAGAACTTATAACTACCTGAGTAATTAGTGGGAAGAATTGCAATATCTGAGGCAATGAACTTACACTTGGGAGCAATCAGCTATCTAAAATATTCTATTCTTTATATATTCACAATATTAATATTATTTGTATGGATTCACTTTGTTGTATTTGAAAACTGTCAAACACAAATAAAAACCAATACAATGAAATAATGTAAATCAATAAAGAATGTCTCCCTAAGCACTTTAAAATGAAGTTAATCTCATAGTATAGGATGTCATCTGAGAAAAGGGATAGCTTCACTTCTTCCTTTCCAATGTGTATCCCTTTTATACCTTTCTCCTGTTGAAGAGCAGTGGTGAGAGTTAGCATGCCTGTCTTGTTCCTGAATTTAGTGGGAACTCCATGAGTCCTTCCCCACTGAGTATTATATATGTTTTAGGAGTTTTGTATATGGCCTTTATTATGTTGAGGTATAATCACTCTATTCCAAGTATCTCAAGTGTCTTATCATGAAGTGATGTTGGATTTTGTCAAAGGCTTTCCCTGCATTGACTGAGATGACCATGTGGTTTTGGTGGCTAAGTTTACTAATGTGGTGGATTATGTTGATTGACTTCCATATGTTGAACCAACCCTGCATCCCTGGGATGAAGCCTCCCTGGTCCATGTGGATAATAATGTGTTGTTGGACTCGTTTTGCAAGGATTTTATTCAGAAAATTTCATCTAAGTTCATCAGGGATATAGGTCTATAGTTTTCTTTTCTGGGTTTATCTTTGGCAGGTTTTGGTATTAGAGTGATTCAAGCTTCATAGAAGGAGTTTGGAAGTATTCCCTGTTCTCAGATTGCCCTAAAATTCTTCAGAAAGAGTGTTTTCAGTTATGTGATGAAGGTTTGGTAAAATTTAGCTGAGAATTAATCAGGATTGGGACTTTCCCTTCTGGTGAGGATTTTACTTACATTTTTTTTATTTCAATGGATGTGATAGGTATATTTAGGAGGTTTAGTTTTGGTAGGTGGAAGGTGTCCAATAATGCATCTATTTTAAACAAGATCAACAAACCCCTGGCAAATCTAACCAAACAGAAAAAAAGATAAGTTCCAAATCAACAAAATTAGAAATGAAAATGGAGAGATCACAAAAGACAGCAATGAAATTGGAAGAACCATCAGGACATACTTTCAAAACCTCTATTCCACAAAATTTAGAAGATTGTTGGTGGCCATAACCTTTTCCTTTAACCAATGAATAGTGGAAGCATCCCACAGTAGCTATGTCCTAACAAGCCACAGGCTTCCTATTTACTTCTCAGTACCAGACTTGAATTCATTCCCACTGTGCAGGCCTCATATCCAATCAGAGAGAAGTTTAGTACCCCTATAACCTGTGTACCACTATTGCACCAGCATATCTTTCCAGGCTGATTGGTTTTCTAGTTTCTGGGATCCACTGCTTGTTCACACCCTCTTATATTAAGGCAGCTTCAATAAAGCTTTCCAGCACTAAAGGCTATAGCTACCAGGGACCTGTCTTCCACTATAGTTCTAGCTTATCTCTCAATGTCCTGCAGCTGCACCCTGTGGTATCTTTAGCAATAGGGTCTTACCATTTAGTTCTGGTAAGCAACCAAGTGCTCTGGCAATGGTCTGCATTGTTTTGAGGGTCTTGTGTACCTTCCTGACCAACAGCTTACTGTGGAGCTTAATTCAATTCTGGCACAAGGGTTTACCAGCCATGGACTATGGTTTTAGAGTAATGGTCTCTCTCTCTCTCTCTCTCTCTCTCTCTCTCTCTCCATATATTCTTTCTCTCTACCTATTTCAATCTCTCACAAACTTTCAGAGTTATATCTTCTAATTAGCTAACATAGAGATGAATTTCTATGGTAGTATTTCATCTTCATTAATTATAATAACTTCCCCCTTCCCTCCCTTGCCCCTGTATATCTTACATCCTTCCAACCTCTATATTCTGTCCTGTACTTGCCTTCCTACTATTCCCTCTAATCACTTCCTGTTTCTCCTCTCTCCAGGCATCATTCTAGCTGCCCAACAGTACTACTGATACTTACTGCAACTTATCACCAATACTTATAACCAAGCTATTCCATATTAGGACCCAAATATGAGAGTGATCATGCAACATCACTATACACTTGGTATACTTTTTTGAGGTGCATCCATCTTCCTGTACATGTTTTCTAATGACTGTGTAAAATTCTATTGTGTGTATGTATCACATCCTCATTATGCTTTCATCAGTTGATGGACATCTGACTCATCCAATTATCTAGCTATTGAGAATAAAGCAGTAACAAACATGACTGAGCAAGTATCACTGTAGTAATAGTTTTCTGAGTACATATCCAGCAGTAGTAAACATGGGTTAAATGATAGATATATGTTTTTTAGATTTATGAGTAACTTCTATACTGATTTCCATAGCAGATGTACAATTTGATACTCTCACCAACACTGGATAAGGGTTCTTCTGTCCCAAAAACCACTGGGAGCATTTGTTGTCAAACTTGAACTTTTTTTTTTTAAGATAGCTATTTTGACTGGAGTGAAATGGAATCTCAAAGTAGTTTTAATTTGCATTTCTCTGATAGCTAAAGATGTTGAACATCTTATTCAATGTTATCAGCCATTTGTATTTATTCCTGGGAGAACTCTTTTCTCTTCCTTTCCTATTTTATAAATAGGTTGCTTGATTTTTTTATTGTTTATTTTTTTAGTTCTTTGTATATTTAAGATATTAAACTTTAGTCAGATATATACCTGCTGAAGATTTTCTCCCATTCTGTCGATTGTCTATTGATACTATAGTTAGTTATACAAAAAATAGCTTTGTAGTTTCATGAGCTCACAATGGTTGAATGTTTGTCTTATTCTCTGGACTATTTATGTCTTTTTCAGAATGTCTTTCCCTATTAATATAGCTGAAGGTGTTCTCCCTATTTTTTTCTCTAGTCGTTTCACAGTTTCAGGTACTGTATTGGGTGTCACTGAACTATTTGGAGTTGGCTTTTCTTCAGATTGAAAGAAGAGTTTCTAGAGTCATTCTTCCACATGAAATTATCTAGTTTCTCCAGTACTATTTGTTGAAAATGCTGTCTTTTCTCCAATGTGCATTTTTGTCCTCTTTGTCAAAGATCGGGTGTTTATAGCTTTCCAAACTTGAGTTTTATGTTCAATTCCATTGATCTAGGTGTCTGCTTTTGTACCCACTCCATGCTGATTTATTACTGTGGCTTTGGACATACCTACAGTTGTATTCTTGTTAAGGACATTTTTGGCTATCTGTGGCCTTCTGTGCTTCCATATGAATTTTAAACTACTTTTCTCTTTCTGTGAAATATGGTTCTGGACTTCTATCGGAACTATGATGAATCTATGTATTGCTTTTGGTAGAATGGCTATTTTTAAGATATTAATTGTTCTAACCCATTAACATGACATATTTTCCCATCTTTTCATGCCTTCTTCAATTATTTCTTCATTTTAATACTATCATAGAGGTCTTTCACTTTCTTTTTTAGGAATGTTCCAATGTATTTAATTTTGGGGTGGCTGTTATAAATGGGGCTGGAATTGTTTCCCTAATCTCTTTCTCTATATGTTTGTTATAGGGATAGATTGAGGATATTCATTTCTGTTTACATCCTGCCCCTACTGAAAGGGTTGCCTTCCTGCAAACAACCTCAGCGACCCACACAAGAGTTCAAGTTGACAATAAACTTAAACACCACATATGCCATCGTCAGAGTGGGCAAGATGATTTGTCAGTGACTCTGAGATCTAGCATCAGCCTTTTTATATAGGAGTATATATATATGAGAGATTGACGATGATGAGCTTTCTCTTCATAGTGTTGATATCACGCCTCTTTGGGTTTTTTTCCTAGTGTCTCCTACAAAAGAGATAACATAAAGTCACATGAACAGGGCTAATGTTTTCCTGAAAGCGTAGTAGGGCAGCAGGTCTCACACAACCAGCAGGATGGACAGTAGTGCTGATACAAGTGCTTTCTTCTTGGATATTTCTTTGGCAACTTCACCAGCCCAGCCTCAAGGCTCTTTTTCATCCATCTGGATTTTTTTTCTACCTACACAGACTAACTACAGGGAATCCTTACTATCAACTCTGTCAACTGCCCCCAATGTGAGTGACCAAAGACAGGAATGTGCATGGCTGGGCATTTCCACCCAAAGTTGCCATCTTCTTATCTTCCCCAGCTGACAGGCCCTGAGAAACTCCTGCTTTATGAAAATGCTCATTAGTGAGACATGTCAGTTAAGAGGAACCAGCGATACTAATCTCCCTCATTGAGGATTATTATGACATAAATAACTGTTTCCTTATTATTTTACTGTATCACAAGGGATTACATAATATAATATTTGTCATCCCCAAAGCATTATTGCAATCTTTGTGTTTGTTCTAATAAATGTATATCAAACTGAAAGAGAGAGTAAAAAATGAATGCCTATAAGTAAATTCTGATCGTTTTCTTCTTTCTTCTGGAATGTTTTTACAAAAACCTCCCAGCATGGAAATTCTTTCCCTGAAGCTCTTTGTCTGAGCCAGCTTGTGTGATATCAGAATGTGTTTAGACCTTTAAAACCTGCTCCTGGTTTAAACTCTCTGGTGCATTGGGACTATCATCTAAAGAAGATTAATCCTAAAAATTATAATGTTTAAGAAGTAAAATCAGAATGAAAAATCAAGCTTACTTTAATGCACATTAACTAGAACAGATTACCTCCTGCTCAAACACAAGTAGTGAAGTTCAAGGTCACAGAAACCTTTTCCACCCTTACTGTGGACCCTATATATCAGTTTTAGAATGTGACTAAAACCAACTGCAATCAATAATAATAATCTTAAGTGTGTCCCTGTCTGTGGAACTACTTTTCATAAATTTTCACTTAATGGAATTGAACTGAAAGTAGTTCTGAGGCATTTGTAGCATTCTCTCTGGCATGCAGGGTACAATGAAAGAAACTTCCTTCAATATCAGATGCCAAGGTCAAGGAGACAAGGTGGCTATCTTTGTTTCCTTCTGTCCCAAGAGTAGCACTACACTTAGACTACACTGATGGAAAACAAGAAACAAAGAATCAAAAGCAGAAGCTGTCCCCAGGGGAAAAAAATAGGCAGAGCATGTATTGGAAAAAAAATGAAAGTGTATCCAAAGTAAGAGAAAAAATAGCTCTTTGCTATTGCCTTAAATAGAGAGACTAAAACAGCCAGCAGAAGTCAAAGTATGCTGACAATGGTAAGGACTCAATAATGTGCAACTTATTAGCCAGACATTTCCATCAGTGACAGACATTTCTTTAAGGAGGATAATCAAAACATGGAGAGAGAAAGACTCCAACTTCACTTTACATAACCACTGAATACCTCACTGAAACTATGCCTTTGTGCTCCGATTTTCTTTTCTACTTCACAAAAGTGACTTAATACAATGAATTTATTTGTGCAGCACTTACATCTTCAAGTAATGACCACCAGGAAGACAGAAATGGCCAAAGAAGGAAGTGCTCTTTCAGAGATACCTGGATGTTATGTGGTGGCATCACCTATGAGAATTCTTCTGCCAAAGCTAGCATGGTATTCCAGTACCTGAAACCTATCATTTGGGACACAACCTAGTGTAGCTTTCAGCTCCAGATCCATTGATCTCCCTTGTCACTTCAAACTTGCAACACTCGACTCTAGAGGAGATAGAATCAAGAGACAATTGTGAATCCCTACATCAGAAGTTGATTTAGGTAACTAGCTCACTTCACCTGGAGAGAAATCTCATGTCATCCAATGTGTCATGGTATAGGATGTTGAAAAGATAAAAGTTGTCTGGATCTCTGTTATCAACAAAACAGATAAATTACGACTGACTAAGACTAGAGTGTCAGAAGTCTCAAAAGTGCCAGGTTGTTTTTATTTTCTGTAATGCTCTTAACACTAAATTATAAAAGATACTAAATAGCATTGGAACTGACAGAATGTAGAAACCAGTATCAATAAAATGACTCAGAAATGGAAGGAAATCTCAGCTTTACACGTCAAGTTTAAATTGATCTGTAGACAGAGAAGACTCCCTCCTAGACAAGTAAAATGCAGCCAAAAGCTCATTGATAGAGACAAAAGATGAACTTGGCAAACTCATTACAGTTCCCACGGAGCTGTCTGATAAACCGCAGGACAGAGACGAAGCTTGTGTTAAAAGAGCAGTCTGAGTCCTTACACTCCATCTGCCAACTGTGACCTCCGGGAACATTCCTTAGCAAGAAATGTGCAGAGCATGGAGAAATGAAGTAGCGATTCACTGAATGAGACACAAGCTTCTGGATCAGTCAAAGGCATTGCCTAGAATGTCTCGAGATGCACATATGCCCAAGTCCAGTGGTAGAGCAAAACTTCTGCAGGCACCTGCCAAGAAAAGGTCAACATTGCTATAACCAAAACTTAGCTGACCGCCCATTTCAAATCTTCCACATCTGAGAAGGACAGGGCTCGATGGGCTGAAGAATTGTCCAGTATGTGCAAGATAATGCTCAGTGATGATAAACATAGCCATCTCTTCCTGGCTCACTTACATGGACCTTGCACATTATACCTCACTCACAAGGAGGACTGTATGTGAGACCCAAGTAGGTAGATTTACTTGGCTCATGAGACCAAGTTTTCTGGTTTTGACAGATTCACCGCAACCTCTTCACAGAACTGAGGCTGAAAATTAAATATGCTGGACAATTCAAAGAGGGATAGTGCTGCCTGGGTACTAACTGAGGAGGTCTGTGGTCATGCAGATGTGCTGCCTCTTCCATCAGGAGAGCTTCCAGGAGAGTGCAAATGGCTTGCAGTTTATAAGCCTCTGAGTCCTCTTAGGCATATGTCAAGGCCTGCTTCCCCGCAGCTCCCCTCAATGACCAAGGGCAGCAGGAGATCTGAGTAGGAATCAAAGCAAGGAGGCAATCTTTGCATGAGGACCACCTTTTTTTAATAATTTTTTTTGAGGTAGGGTCTCACTCTAGTACAGTCTGACCTGGAATTCACTATGTAGTCTCAGAGTGGCCTTGAACTCATGGCGATCCTCCTACCTCTGCCTCCCGTGTGCTGGGATTAAAGGTGTGTGCCACCACGCCCGGAGAGGTCCACCTTTAAGCTTAGTGACATTATCTCAGAACTCCTCTATGGGCTGAGACACTTCCTCAATCCTTCATTTCCCTCCTTCTCCACAATTTTAGGAGTGAAGAGGATAGTGTTTTGCTTTATAGCCCTGGGTGGCCTGCTACTTTCTATGTAATCCAAGCTGCTATTCTAGAATTCATAGGAATTCTCCTGCCTCAGCTTCAAGTGTACCACGATACCCGGCTTCCTCTCCCTAAGGGACCACACCTGTATCATAATCTTAAAGCTATTTTTCTCCCACTCATATCCCTCTAGCTTTATCACGTACTATTTCCCCATTAAATATCTTGCACACTGAATTCTGGGTTGACAATAGCTTCTTTGAAGACTTGAACTAGAAGAGCATGTTATACTATTACATAGAGATATAGTATTACAGTTGGCAAGTAGTATTTGACTCTAACATCTGCAGATTCTACCAATGAAATAATAGACAGTGATTTATCAAAATGTTTGAGAAGATTTGGAAAAGTATAGCAGGGTTTTCTGACTATGATATGAAAATTTCAATAGTTTTAGTTTCTACAGAGCTACTAGATGAGTAGATGAGGAAAAATTCATATCCAGGAGCTCTGGCAATGTTTCATCCATGCATATCATTGGCATCAAGCAATGATGTCAGACTTTGAAGGACACTGAGGAGGACACTGAGGAGGATACATGGTAGAGGTGTACTGTGGGAAGTCGGAGAAGACTGGGCAGGGGCCCAGATGGTTAAAATCCTGCCCCTGGGATATTTACAGAGCACTGGCTGTGCACCAACAGTGAATAAAATACTTTAAATACTGTATGTATGTAAACACAAAACCAAGATGCAATCTATCTGGCAAGCCTGAAAAAGTGATGATATCCCCTTGCTAAAGATGAGGCAGTCAAAGCTTAGACTATCTGTTTTATTTGACAAGCAGTGTACTTTGTCAAGAGACAGGATCTAAATCCAGGATCTGTCATTCCCCAGCCTTGTAAAAATGTGCGGGCCACCTTCTGTCTTTGGAGAGGGATATAAAGTTCTGTGTGGTCAGATTTTGATATGCTTTGTGAGGAGTTGTGAGAGACAAAGGTTCCCTCTATACAATACAAAATTACTGTTTTCTTCAAAACTGTAGCCTTCATAGCATGAAATAAGTCTCAGAGGTAGTGTGGTGCTTAGGGGTTCAGGACAATACTGTGGGTGTTTGGCTGCTCTTGGAATATATGTAGATGCTTTGCAGATGGGGTTTGATGTGGGCAAGGTGGACAGCAGACCAATATTCCCATGGGTTGGTAGAGAGCAAGTGAAGATAGCATTGCTTCCCCACAATGTTATGTGGAAACACACACCACACCTGATTCAGTTCCAACGGTGGCAACAGTTCCAATGAAGCTGGGTCAGCTAACAGGCTGCAGTACCCTAACTGACCAAGCACTGTGGACCATTGCCATTCTCCCACCAGCCCTTATGTAACATGTTGAGATCCATGTCAGCCTCTGCATACACACAGCTTAGACAAAATAATGTCATAAGGTCCATCACAACAGTGTAGCCACTGGGTACTTCTGAGAACATTCTCTATGTCTCCCAAGTCCTGGAAATTAGCGACAATTCTCTACTAAAGCTTCATTGATAATTTGGTGTTACATTAGCTTTCTGTCTATCCTTCTCACAATTCTCTAAATTCTTCATTCTGCTATGATCCCATCTCCCCTCCCAAAAATCTGCATTAGCACACCTATCCCAGCTTCACCTATGAAAATTTACACTAAGGTATTTGGTATAGAAAAATATTCATGATGGGATTCTGTACCTTGTTGTCTCATGGGTCCTCATCTCATTGGAGGGTAGAGATAGTGCATGATGTATCTAGTCTTGTTTTGAGTGTTCCAGTGACTTCTGGCACCAGCATTGGCTGCTGGGCTGTGGGACAGCCTTGGTGCCTCATAGTTTACTCCACGGTCCAGCCACCAGCAGTTGCTGGGGTCCGCAGCTTCTTTTGTTTGCCTGCAGCGCCAGGTGCTGGCCACTTGTTTCATGGCTGCTGTAGCTTGCTCACTTGCTGCTGCTTCTGTGGAGGGAGCTGCGGGCAGGGTGACAGCTGGCCAGTGGTGGCAGCTGGTTCGCAGGCCCGGGGGTGGTGGAGCCGGTGCCCACAGGAGTGTTGCGAAGAACACCCTCTGGAGAGCCCCACTTATGGGCTTCTCTCCGTGTTACAGCTCTGGGAGTATGGCAGAGGATATTCCCCGGATAGCATGGCTCTCTGTGTTAGTGTGTTCAGCTCATTTTTCTGGAGAGTGATGGACAAAGTTGTGTGGGAGAATGCGGTGGAAAGCTCTTTCTCGTTTATTATATCAATACAGTTGGTTATATAGAGAAAAAGAGGAGAGGCAGGGGCAGAAATGGGCAAAGGAGATTGGTAGTGGTCAGCAACCTGTGAATGCCTGCTTTGCATAGATCAGCCCCAAGTGGACGTGACCTTAGGGTCGTATTGAATGGCGGGGGCAAAGGAACTGTCACCTGAGACTCTATTGTCCAGGCACAGTGGGGTGAGAACATGGGGTTCCCTGCCAAGGGGCTCAGAGGTCTAGGATCAAAGGAAGGAGTTTCTGGGAAGCACCTGCCACGTCTCCAGGAAGCTCAGAGATAAGAAAACCTTAGACTTTATTGGGGCTTCAACTGGCCTCTACTTACTTAAACCCTATGCCCTCCGTTTCCCTTTTAGCAGTACCCCACACCTAGCACGACAGCTCCTACATCACACATGAAAAAGACTGGAATGTGAGACAGAAAAGAAAAACAGCATTGCATGACGCCAGAGCTCTGGTACCTAAATAGCATGAAATAATATAGAACATGAAGGATGGAAATTTTCCTGGATTTTGCTGTTCTGAAGAGCTTTGGACAATAAGAGAATTCAAGGCTCAACTGTCCAACTAGGTATATGGCAGTCAACATTAAAACATCTGCTGGCTTAGAGAAAAATGTGCTAAAATTGCAACCTATAAATGATCTATATGGGGGACCAACCCAAGACGACTCTGCGTAGTTTGAAGAGCCAAAATATGATTGAACATGGAGACCTGGTATATATCTATATTGAAGCACGGGATATCTCCCCATCACTTCCAGCAGCATACATGCATATTATGTGTGAGACAACTCTTAGCTCCATTGCATTAGACATCAAAAAAGGGCACAGACATGCACCAAGACTGTTTTCCCTGAAACAGGAGTTGTGATTGGCTACTGTGGGCTCCTTACTGCTACATAAAGTAATTCTGTTTCTAATACCATCCAAGAGGATGGTATGCCTGCAGTGCAAAGAATCAGGGGTGTTTCTTGGTACTTCAGTGCCTGATAGTAACTGTGGATAGAAAATTGTGACTGCCTGCCATAACACCACAGAAAGGCTGTAAGTTCTGGAATTGTTGAAAGAGTAACTCAGCTCTGGAGAACTGTGGGATGATCAAGGGAATTTTAAAGTGGGCAGTGAAGAGCAAGATGGGTAGATTGTGTTGATGGTCTCAACAGTAGAGAAGAACATTGTGTGTTTGACTGATATGCATAAATAAAACTTTGTGTCCTCATCTTGAAAATGCAAGGAGCAAGTGACCTGAACTCTACAGCAGGCCAGACCACAGCAGATGACACTTGGCACATGTTTCTTTAGCCTTACCTGTGTTGGCAGGCTGTTATATGCGTAGGAGATCTGACCCACCTTGCTGTAACCCAAGCAGCCTGACTTGAATCAAGCCACTGTTTTCCAGAGCTTTGAGAGAAACTAATAGGACTGGTTTGCTTCATCAGTAGCCTGAAATTAATGCCCTTTGCAGTGACCTTCAACCAATGGGCAAAATGTGTCAGTGGAAAAGGCCTTGTGAGTCATGAGGAGACTTCTGGGACAAAATCTGTGCATTTCTCAGCAGTTCTGGATGAACTGAGCCCAACTGCCTTTAGCAGTGGAAGCAGTAATGTACACTTAGATTAGCTTCTTTCCTTCTGGGCTGGTGTCTCCCACCCTCTCACACATGGCCTTTTCAAGGTCTCTCAGACAAACCACCTGCCCTGCAGCCCCTTCTCAGGTTCTACTCTTAGAGGAAACTAAACAGAAACACAAAAAGTCTTTGAAATCTTCACTTCTGTTCTTTTTATAACAAATGTGCTCACTTGTGCTGGAAGGGTAGGCGAATTGACTGGAGAATAGGGAATATTTATTATTTAGAACACCTGAGAAGTATGAGTCTGAGTTGTGTGCCAGATTTCAGATTTGTGCTGCTCTGCAGAATCTTCACCAGAAAACTAGGCAGAGATGCCGAAAATCCACAGTCACAGCAAGAGGAATTATTGCAACTAGAATTTTTAGCAGTCACGCAGATAACATATTTTTAGAGAAAATCTACCCCAGAGCAAAACTGGAAGTATTGGAGGAAGTGGACCTCACAGGCCTATAATTTTTCACCTTTCAGATTCCCGTTCATACTTGGCGCAGGCCATCATTAATACTGCTTTAGGAGCTTTCCAAGTTGTCCCTAGTGAGCACTCCGCTACTAGTTCTAACCACCTTCTAAGAAACGTGATGTTCAAGAGTGTCTAAAAGCTTAAATCAATGAGTCATGAAGAAGCTAAATGGAATGCCTCAGCTCCCTGGCCAATTGGAGCCCAGGGAGCACGGACAGATGCTTTCGGAGCCCCAGCACTGAAAATAACACTTAGCTGCTTTTACCACAGAGTACTTTCTGATTTTTTTTTTTTGTGATATCTGTACTCAGCCTTTAAAGTATGTGATACTGCCCTCATTTTATTTGAAATAGATAAAATGGATTTTAAAATGACTTCCATTATGACAGAGCAGTGAAAAATCTGAAATTGCAACTCAATAGGTCATGCATTTAGGACTACCTCCGCTTGCTCTTTAATTTGGAATATTCAATCTGGACTGATATTCACAGGGATTTTTTTTTTCTGTTCACTATTTCTTGCTGTGACCCAGAAGCAAATGAAGTCAATAAGCTTTGGAATGGGAGGGAGTCCTTTAAGCTTTTGAGAGAAATGGAATCTTTTGTTGCCCTTACTATGCCATTGAGGTTATGGAACATTTGCTAATCCCTGTTTCAAATAGACAAAAGAGAAGGCACAGGGCAGGAGTGGGTTGACAGGTGGAAAATGGAAAGAGCATATAAGAGACACCTTTTCTGTGTCCATGTTAATCTGAAATTAAGGTTCCATTCCCTTATTGTGCTAAAAACTTACTTATCTTCTCATTTAGACTGATAGCAGGATATGAGCGTAAAGGATTCATCCCTTATGCATTACACAATTTCCAGTAAAGTGTGATGCAGAGTGAGCAGACATCAGCACCAGAGATTCCAGGCACACCTACATCTCTGAATAATTAAACTTTGTCAACTCAGATAAATACACTATTAACTAAATGTTTAGAAGAAGAGAATTGTAGTAATGTGTGTAAATTCTGATAATGTTTAGAATGAAACACTGAAGTCACTGATTTGTTGTTAAAATTTTTATTTATTTACTTATTCAAAGAGAGCGAGTGGAGGAAGGATGAAGAACATAAGTACCACTAATCGTCAGTCATATGGAATGCTCCACTTTGTGCATCTGGCTTTATTGATAGCTTCCATATTTATAGAAAATAAACCATTATAATTCCCTCTCGCCCCCCTTATATCTCCTCCTCCTCTCATTAGTGACTTCGTTAGAGCCTGATAATACCTACATATGGTCTTCATAATAAGAGGAAAAGATAATGACACTGAAACAAAATAGAAAGCAAGCACCTTTAACCACTGAAACACGTCCAGGCTAGCCAGAGACGCTGACTCAAAGAAAGTGAAAAGCAGCATTCCTGAGGAAGACACCCAAGGTGGTTGCCTGACCTCCACATGCATGCATACACATATATAAAAATAAAGAATATAATCTCTTTTTAATACCCTCAAGCATTTTAAACAGCATTCAGATAATTTTATACATTTGGCAAAAATCCCCCTTGAAGCTCACAACGTTAAAGCAGCCTTAATACTCACCCACCACGACTCAGGGAACTGAGCGGAAGAGGGGGCCGAAAGATTGTGAGAGCCCTGGTGGGAGAGACTATCCAGAGGCATGGCACCCCTCAGTAACAACACACTTGGGCCAGGAGAACTGGGCTGAGTACTAGGCTATCCATGGTCCCCTGCCACAAGGACTGATCCAGACGGCCTGTGGAGGAGGATATCCAGATGATTGAGGATGGGGAAGGGTGGCAATGAGGAATTGAGGATAACAACTCATTGTTGGCCCACTAAATAAGTTACTCATTATGGACAATAAAAAAATAAATATTTCATTTTTAAAAATCCCCCTTGAACTTGAATAGGCCAGACACATTTTGGTGGAAACTCAACAGGAACATCTATTTTTTCTGTGGTAAGCATACTTGCACTAAGGTCCATTTTAGCAAACTGTATTTTAATGCAAAATCATACATTTCATATAGTACATATTAAAACATAAAACATATATAGCACTTTCTTGAGTAATTTTTTAAACTTTTTTATTTTGATGAATAAATCTTTTTATAAACCTTTACTTTTTAAGACTCACGAAAAGCATAAAAGCATGTTTTAGACTAGGAGCAACTATTTGTAAATAAAATATGTGACAAAGAATCTTTTGTCCAAATATATTAAGAACTGTGGGCAGTTTGAATTGCAGGTGATGAGGGCTGGGGAGATTGCTCAGTAGTTAAAGGTGCTTGCTTGCAAAGCTAGCCAGCACTGCTTTGATTCCCCAGTACCCATGTAAAGACAGATTTGAAAATGGCACAGGTGTTTGGAATTTGTTTGTAGTTGCAAGAGGCCTTCATGTACCCATTCTCTCTCTCTCTCTCTCTCTCTCTCTCTCTCTCTCTCTCTCTCTCTCTAGATAAAACACTTAACAAAAGTAGAATATTATATCTCACTCAAATGTTCCTCAGCAATCAAAAGTTAATGACTATTGAAGCACATGGAAAAAAATCTCAACTATACTTTTTATGGAAAATTATTCAAAGAATTCATAACACATGATTCCATTCATATGACATGCTAGAAGAGATAGAAATAATGGAAAGAGAATATATCTTTGATCACCAGTATCAGAAGACAGGCTGATTGCAAAGAAATTGAGGAAATGTCCCCATTTCCTGCAGGGGCAGGCTCTATGTCTGTAATAGACCATATGGGCACTCTCTGCTAGGCACCAAACCCTAAGATTGTCTCAGTCAACGGGTGTGGTTCTTCAGGAGCAGGTTGGCTCCTGGTCTCTGCAGGGTCTCCAAGGAACAGAGCAGGCTTCTTTCACAGAGGAAGCCCAGCACCTCTCATGGGCAGGAGTCCATAACCAAGGTGCTTCTGTGTGTGCTGAGGTGTGTTTCCAGTGATGTGCACTAAAGTGTATCATTTCTTTAAGCATCATGTTTTTTTT
>PVHP010003721.1:0-44882 GCA_004024765.1 Zapus hudsonius
AAAATGCCCAGCTTTGAAGAAACACTAAAGGTTTAAAATTTTTAGGCACTTTACGAGTCACTAAAGTGCAAAAGGACATTTTATTTCACAAAATAAAAATATTATTTTTTAATACTTGCTTAGGGAGAATAAATTCCTCAGCATTATATTCAACATAGGCTAATATTTTATCAGAAGTTTTTAAAAATAGTGTTTAACCTTAAACATTAAGTATTCCTTGAATTACCCCTGGTGCTATTTGAAATAGAACTCTTGGGTTCTATGTCCTCTATTTCTCTGGAGATTATATAGGTCACAGAAGTTGAAATTCAATATAGAAAAACAAATATACTTCTGAAGCATATATAATCAAACTAGAAGGAAAGCTAAAGGTATGATTTTATCTATAGCATTGATGGCAAAAATCTGTTACTGTCCAAACAGACATGGGTTGATACCTATGTTTCTTTCCATTGTCGTTTCTTTCCAATGTAACAGAGTCGGTTACACCCCTGCTCCAAGTGACACCACCCTGGACTAAAATATTAGGTAGAATACACCACCTAAGTGCAGAAGGAAGGCAGTATAGAACACGACACTGCCTGGCTTCCTGTTCATAGCACTGATATGTAATAATGGAGTGACTGCACCAGGAAGGATGATAGATGAAGCAAATTTCTTGTCCACGTCTGGAGGAGAGAGGTTCTGTTTCTGCAGAAAGTGGTGTATTTTATGATGGTATTGCTTCAAAATAATGGGATAAGTATGCTTCTTCTAAGGATTCCCCTAACTCGCCTTCAGGAGTTTGGCCTCTGGAACCTCTAGAAGCATGATAGACTTTAGAGAATTGTGGTGCCACCTCAGGGAAGAAAATATTATTCTTTCTCATAACCTTGTCATTCCAGATACATAATTAATTCCTGCACTTGATGTCTTGTCATACCTTTCTCTCTGGCAAGGATCTAGGTGTGATCACACTGAGAATTATTATCTTAACATTTGGTGGTGTTAAAATGTAATAATATAATGATAATATCAACTAAGCATTCATTAATCAGGATGCTGAATCTCATTCATTTTTACTTTTTAGATATCATTTCTTTTAATGTTGTTATCTATTTATTATAGACATCTGAATATTAAACATATCTATGTATAGTTATATACTAAAATAGATATTTATTATCTGTGGGAATATGAGATGTCTGAGAGTGATTAAGCAATTCTCAGATTTTAGGTGTGCCATAAACAGACTTTAGGGTGCCAATGGCTCATAGTAACACAAAACATATGGAGAATAGACCTCTAATTTCTTGTCTCATGATTTTGAGGAATGAAATCCATGGATGATAGAGGGTGAGGTATAGAAAAATTTTATTATAGAGCTCAAGAGAAGGAAGAAAAAGACAGTGCTCCTGTATAGCAGGACGTGCCCAGAAATAAGATACTATTGAACATTACTGCCTTGGAGTTCATAAAGCTTTAATGAGTGGGGCAGGGGTGAGCTTGTCAGTTCAGTTTCCATGGCATGTGTCTAGGTGCCTTGCAGGTAGAGTCACCATGTCACATCTGGTTTCCAGGAAAGGGGAACATCTTTAGGGAAAAAGAGATAACAGGACAAGCCAGATTTCTCTGTACAGCCTCCAGGGTATTTTACTCTTTTATCCAAGGAAATAATAATGTTCATTTTTGGGGACATGCCACCCTAAACTGCACAGCCAATTTCTATGTCCTGTTCCTCATGATTTATGTGAATGCATCTATTCCTGATTACTTCTGATTCCCATTTATCTTACCTAGCTCTTGACGATCATCTACTCTCTGTCTACATGACTTTACCACTGATGTGAATTTCTTATTGTATATATATATATATATATATATATATATATATATATATATATATATATATTTGAGCAATTTAGTTATTTATTTATTTTCACTCAACCAGTCTGCATATTTGCATTGGGAAATTTAATATATTTACCTTCAATAAGCATGAATTTTGTCTTATAACTCTTAATTTTTTTTTCTAGTTTGTATATATTTTGTTTCCATCTACATCTCATTTATATCTATGATTTGGTCTTTTTTTCTGCTAAGATTTTATTAGGTTTTTCATGCAATTGTTTTCTAAGCAAGTTTTGTTCATTCATGATTGGCTCATTTATTCATTAATTTATTTACTTAAACCAATCTGTAATCAAAATTGCAAGCCGATTTCTTCTTGCTTTTTGAGTCCTGAGATTATAGATGAGCAGTACCTTTTCCAGCTCATTCATGTGTGTATTTGTTGGTTTGCTGATTTCTTTGTTTGGTTTGTTGTTGTTGTTGTTGTTTATCTTTTTGTTTCTGATGTGGGACTCTCTTAATTATTTCTTGAAAGGCTGTTTAGAAAGTGATTAACTATGTTTGTGGGGATGATCTTAGTTATCTTGGAAGGATTTAATTTGCCTTCATTTTTGGAAAGATATTTTTCCTGGACAAAGTTTTCTTGGTTTATAGTATTTTTCTTTTGAGATTTTCAATATGTCCTCTCCTCTTCTGCCTTATAACACTTCTATATGAGGTTTAACGGGCATTAGGAAGCACAGAATCGAGTTTGACCATTTGTGTGAGTTGGGTGCAGTGCTGGGCCTTGTAGCATTAACTATGGCTTTTAAAAAGATTTATAACCATGTGGTGCCTTTCCCAAGCCAACTGGACAAGCTCAAGTGGTTGCAGAAGTTTTGGTGGTAACAGCTGTGGTTCTTAATCCATGGTTTGTGAAGGACTTTCCTTGCTCACAGCAGTTCATAGCAAGTATGTGAGGGTACACACAGCTGACTTCTTGGAGCAGTGCGATGTGGAATTGATCCTTTCCTGCACCAAATAGACAGGTGCACAATTTGCTACTATCATCCTGAGTCTCAAGAATGGAGGATTCAGTCCTCACAGAGCCAGTTTATGAGTTGTGGGAGCAGTATTGCCCCTGAAAGCTATATATAATGTTGAATGGGGGTACTTTCCACCCTGTGAGGCATGCATACGCCCTATGCTTTTGCTAACATCAAGGGTCTGGTTAATGCCCTCTAAGGCAAGGTAGCATCTAGAAGAACCTGTTATAGCCGAGTGGTTTCTGGGCATTGGGGGAGGTCAGATGTACATTCCTTCTTTAGAACAGGATAGATACTCTTGGAACAACCAGATCCACCATCTGAATTTGCAGTCCACAAGGACAGTGGGATTTTTCTAGAGTTATGGTGGTTGGTCTGATGTGAGGAAGAGAGTGGCTATCATTTCCTTATTCAGTTTTTAACTGCAGTGTGAGTTTCCTACCTACCCAGGAAATTAGGATTAAAGTGAGATGTTACTATGTTCCATTCTCTTGGTTGGTTTTCCCATACTGGAAACTATTTAGAGTTCCCATGACTTCCTAATTTCCAGACTTTTCCTTAGTCTCTCTCCTGAAAATAAGGCTTTCTTTGATTCTCCTCATTCTTCCCTTTGACTCATTCATACATGATGCTTTTTCTTTAGCCATTGAGTCAACACATTAGCTATTTTTCATTCTTTAATAACAATTACAGAAATTAATTCCCTGAGTGCCCTGCTATATATAGATTTGGCACCTATTAAAAAAGGATTGTCAATATTATGATTTTAAAGTAGCATAGAATTTAATTTAATATTGTTAATCTGCTACCAAAAGAAAAGCTTTTATTTTACAACTTGTGTTAAAGTTTGAAGGAATGAATACATTTTCTATTAAGTCATTGTATGCACTCATATACACAAACACTATCCAGGCCAAGATATATTCTTCAGTAAAAATGTCATTGGCAAAATTATTAAAAACAGCAGAAAATTGTACCACAGTTTGGGTGTTGCAAAGTCCATCATCATGTGTCAAAACTGTTGGGTTCTGATGAAGATAGTCTTCTGGATTTCAGACAAGGACCTCTTACTCTACTTTTACATTATGGAAGGAGAAATGATTTGATTAATTCTTATTTTATAAGGGTTTATTATTATGTGGTTTTGTGCATATATAATGGACACCATATGCTCATGTGTTTCAATACTTTGTCCCCAGCTGCTGACATCATTTAGGAAGCATATAGAAGTTTTAGGAGGTGGAGCCTTTTTGGAGGAAGTGGGCCACTGAGGCGGCTCTAGAGGTTTATATCCTTACTTTCCCTGGGATTCCTGATTATGGATGCAAAGTGACCAGCTGCCCTCATCTTCTTGCTTCTATTCCTTCCCCCTCACAGTGATTTATCCCTGGAACTTGCAGGCCAGAATAAAACCTTTCATTCCTTAAGATGCTTCTTTGTTGTACATTTATTCACAGCAATGAGTAAATCAACCAATACACAAGGGCTTAGCTCTGCTGATCCAATCATTTACCAAAAGACCCACCCTTCTAAGACCAAAATTTTTATGTTAGGATTTCCATGGAAGACTTTGGTAGTGACATAAAATTAAGGACATAATGGTATATAATAAGAATATGTACAAATATGGGTCCATTTCCTCCTGTATTGGTTCATGTTGTTGCTATCAGCAAATTAGAAGCTTACTTTCTAAATTCAGGAATTCTTCCCATTACAGTGGGTTTACATCCCAGTAAGTTCATTGTAAATGTAAGTGTCATAAATGAATTCAATGCACCATATTTCAATAAACATTATACTTCGAGGATCAGTTACTTCCTCCTGTGTTCTCAGGGATAACTGAAGACTGTGTCTTACTTTTGCTATCCAACTTTGCAAGAAAATACAGTGGAGCATTTCACTAGTGCAAGAAGTGGATAAAAATTTAAATCTCCTTACACTTTCAGCTAAAAGTCTTCTGTGTTTATACACATCAGGGACCCACTCTCCATCATAGTTTACTTTGGAAGACATTTTATTTTTAATAGTAAATGATTTAAATATGCAGATAGTATTGTGAATCTGTAAAATACATGTCTCTGGGTAGCACATTTTTGGAGGTGAATGTTAAGAAAGACAACCAGAGTTGTTGTTAGCAAAGCAGATGGAAAAGGGGAAAGTAGAGTCCGATATGTGGGGAAAAGGGCTCCCAGAGAGATTCCCGTGAAGACAGATTATCTTTATGGTCTCTCTTTGAGATGCATTCTCAGATCTTACCACATTTTATGGACCCTGAAATCCTAATGTGAGGACATCTGTTTTACAGCCAATGAATCAAACAAATGATTCCCAGAGGGCTCTGAAAGCTCAAAGTTTGCCTTGCAATTTCTGTCAAATGATGTGAAGTAGGCTCACTTATCTAAATGTGGAACTCTGAAAGAAGGCATTTCCTGTAGAGGGCGTTTATGCTGACATGGTCCCTTGACCAACTGGAGACTTCCCCTCCCACACAAATGGATGTGTTTAGGCAATTGCAGAAAACAGATCTATTTGGCAGAAAGTTTCACTGCAGTGAGTTAAGTTTGAAACTTACCATATAATAATAATTTCCAAGGGCTTTCACTCCATCAATGGTGTGCAATATTTTTTGAAAGATTCCAGTAATTATTTTCAGATTTGCATGGAATGTGGCATTTCCCAAAACTAGTACACTCTGCTTTAACCATCTCATCATGAACACAGACATGGACAATAGGTAAATGAGTGGAAGTAGCCTTGTTTTGGTAACACCTTAGGATTTTTTCCTATTTTTTTATGCAAGGAATTAAACCCATGGCCTTGGACTTGCAAGGCAAGTGCTATATTACAGAGATAAATCTTCAACCATACATTGACTTAAAAATCCAACAATAATCTGGAGTTAGTCACCAAGTTGTAGTGTAAAGAGCCTTGTTTCAACCATAAACTTCTGATGCATGCATTAAAAAGCCAATAAAATTTAATTAATACTGGTAAAACCTACAGTCACACAAAAACATTAGTGTTTTCGTTTGTCTTATTCAGATTTCAAACTTAACTTACATTTATGAACTTACCCTTTCTTTTACTCATGTAGACTCAGGCATCGTAGCTCTAGGATAAAGAGAAGGAAGAAATTTGTCTGATTTATCAGTTGATTGAAAATATGGCCTCTTGGATTTTGGCTTTATGGACTATAAGACCTAAATATTTTCTGTTAATCATTAATTCTCCCAGACAGTTTTGAAATCTGAGGATGTTCTAGGAGTGTCTATGTGTTCTGGAATATTTCAAAAAAAATACACAGCTCACATTAGTTATTTGGACATAAGTTATTCCCTAATTATGATATGGTGATTTTTGTACACATCGTTCAGAGGTAAATGCATGTGCCTTTGCAAACTGTAAATATGCTGGAAGCTCTGAGCACTTTTTTTTTTAATATATATTTATTGTCCATAATGTGTTACATTATTTAGTGGGCACTTTTGAATGTCCTTTTCCTTCTAGTATCTTAACTTCTTTATCCCTCTAAGGAAGGACTGTTGATCCTTGCCATAGTAAACACATTTTAGTGCAGACACTAAAGTCAGAGTGTCTGGGTTAAACTACAAGGCCAGTCACAGAAAGTTCAGGCAAGATGTGCCAATTCACTTGAATGAACAGTAGCAATACCATGCATACTTCATGCTGTTGCTTGAAGGGATAAACTCTGATAATAACTAAAGTCCTTTGAACAGTGTCCAAACACAGAGTGTTAAGTACATAGTTGACAGTATTATTCTTGTTTACCTACATCTTTTATACAATATCAGAAATAGTGTACATCTATGTTGGTTCTATTCTGCAGCAAAATTGACCCTTGAAAAGAAAAGGGAAAACATCTATTTATTCATTGACAAAACCATTAATTTTCCTACTGTTCTATGATGTAACTGGGACACTTTGAATGGAGAATTGGCATCAAATCCCTTTCTAAGGATATCTGTGTCCTGCTATGTGTTTTCAGCTATACAAGAGCAAAAAAAAATGAAAGCAGAGAGACCTTGAATAAATTACTGCTGAAAATATGGAAAGAAATCATATAAGAATGGACTGTATACCAGTAGTACTGTGGAATTAATCGTATAAAATGTATTTTCTAAATCAAACTATGAGGTTTTCCTAGTGAATTCACTGCAGAGGGTAAAAGAAAATGGTTAATGGGTTTCCTGGAAACTCGAGGAGGAATGAGTAGTGAAATGCAATGGACAGAAATTCGATGGCATAGGTTATAGGAGAAAAGGGTGTTCAAGCAGGAAATAAAAGCCAGTTTCATGTTATATGTATTCAGCATGTATGAGGGCTTTATATTTCAACTTGACTAGGATGCACTCTCCAGTTAGCAGGTCAAACACTAATCCAGCCTTCTGTGCTTCTGTGTCTGTGATTTTGGTAAACCTCAGATTATATATAATATTTTATATATTTTATATATATTATTATATATATAGAGAGAGGGTAGGACCAAATTTCAGAATAAGTCATAAATTCCCTCCCAAGGAGCAGGACTCAATTTGAATCAGGGAACAGTTGGGTAATGCCATTCACAAACATGCCACATTGAACTAGAGGGCACATCTTGTTTGGTGGCTGGTATTGTAGATTTCAAGGTCCTCTGCTGGTTAAGGCCTTTTGTCCTGTATTATGCTTGTATAACATCTTCTTGAACTATTACAGTTAGGTTTCTTTAAATATCTTTATTATAAATAAGTATGTACATTATATGAGCAAATCTTGTGAATGTGTCCCCATGTTCCTCCTCTCTGTCCCCTACCCACTGAGGTACTTCCTCAGTGCACACACTGGATCTGTTCATAGGTTCCAGGGATATGTACTGCACCAGAGGTTAGTGGGGAGGTGGTTTCCAGCACTGTTCTAGCTGGATTTCTTGGTGTCCTGTAACTGAAGCATGTGTTGTCTTCAGCAATATGGTCTATCATCATCTAGTTCTGGTGGACAACCAAGAGCCTTGGCAATAGCCTGCATTGTTTTGGAGGCATCAGGGGCTTCCTTGACCAACAACTCACTGGGAGGTACCTTAACCTTAGCATTGAATTATTCTGTTACTGCCTATGGCATCTTGGCATAGTATTATACCCCCACTGGGCACATCGTCCCAAACTTTATTTTATTAACATAAATTTTTGAAAAGCTAAAAATCAAGGAGGTTTCTATATGGGCTCTTTAAAGCATATATAGTTTTGATTAACCCTCTTCCCACACCCTATTCATTCCTCTCCTATGACACCACTTAGGCAATCCACCACCAGGGTTCCTCCCCTCTACTCATCTAGAATTCTCTTCCTTTAAGCCCTTCCTTATTTTAACTCTTTCATGGTCCTCTTCCAGCTTCCTGGCCTCTATTACTGACTCTTAATCCAAATCAAACAAAATTTGAAGCCAGGCTATATATATATATATATATATATATATATATATATATATATATATATATATATATATATGCAGGAGAGAAAAATACACAATAATACACTTCAATAATTAATTTAAATGTGAAATTACATTTTTAATTTACCAACAGAAATAACAAAAGACATAACTCATAAAAAAGTCATAACAGAATAAATTATTAAACAGAAAATTGCATATGAAAATTAATTAGCAAAAGTTTTGAAACACCTATTCCATTTAAATTTATGCCCATGTTACAAAAGCAAAAATTTGAGATCATTTCAGTTGCTGGTGATAGGCAGTTGAAAATATTGAAGTGTAATAGAGCCACCCTGTATTTTCTGAAAAACAGTTCATGATAAATTAATGAAATTAGTAATGCATTACTCCAGTACTGAACTTGGTATTCCCAAATCTCCCAATTTGTGAACTTGAAAAAGCTCATGCATAGATCCATGTAGTCTCAAGTACAGCATGTACTTCCTTTCATTGCTTGATAGAAACTTAGATCTGGCTAAAACCTTAGTGCTCTGAAATGGTGATAAATAAAATACATTGTTCTCATTAAATGTGATACAATGTAGAGGAAATAATAAGTAAGACCACATACCCTAAAATATTTAAAACAAAGGTGATGTTTAAAGGGCAAAAACTATGAAATCTAGCTCGATATTCTTTATAGGAATGAAGTCTGAACTTGAAAAACTTGTGTACTTTTATGGCTGTCTGCAGGCTGCAGGCCACATGTTAAGTACTTCCTATTGCCCAACTCTGAGCATAAGATGGATAGATGAAGGGGGAACATTTTTAACAAAATATTAAACTATTAAAGAACAAATTATCATGTCAGAAAAATTGTGGTTGAATTCTGAGTACCTAGAGTTAAAATTATAGTTAAATATTTTCATTAAAGGAAGAGGATTGGGAGAAACCTCAATGGTTAAAGGTGATTTCTTGCAAAGCGTGATGGCCTGGGTTCAATTCGCCAGATCCCACGGGAAGCCATATGCACAAAGTCATGCATGTGTCTGGAGTTCATTTGCAGTGGCAAGAGGTCCCAGAATAATTCTCTCTCTCTCTCTCTCTCTCTCTCTCTCTCTCTCTCTCTCTCTCTCTCTCTCTCTCTCTCTCTCTCTCTCTCTCTCTCTCTCTCCTTCCCTCCCTCCCTCCCTCTCTCTCTTCTTACAAATAAATAACCATATTTTTTCTTAACTTTTTTCTTTATTTTTTTAAAAAATTATTTATTGTTAATAATAAGACATCCAGTATGAACAAGTCTTGTATCTTGAGCTGGTACCCACATTTCCCTCCTCCCTGGCCCCAACCCAATAAGGGTCCTCCTCAGTGGAATTGCTGAAATAGTCCATGTTTTGGGGATTATGAATTATATAAACTGTAGCCCGTGTGTGTGTGGTATTGTTGTTGTTTGTTTGTTTGTTTTTGATGGTGAAATTAGGTTGTCCATGTCCTCAAGTTGCTTTCTGATAAATACAAACAACCGAGAGTGCGATTAGTATTGGCTAAATGGGACAGATTGGCAGGATTTTAGTGGGTGTGGCCTTTCTGTAGGCCTATGGTTTAATGAGGGCTTCCCTTTCCATCAGGTTTTCGGTTTCCATATGAAGTTGCCTTGGATCCCAGTACCTGTTAAGGGTTCTTTGCCACTGAGTGGATCTCTTAGCCAATTAGCCAGTTGTTGATTATCCCCACCAGGTTGAGAGCCACTAGTGCACAGATGGGCACTTCTTGTCTTGATGATCTGTGCCATATAGCAGTGTGTTCTGCATTCTCTGGCCATCGGTCAGTATTGTATAAGGACGTCCCCTGCTTTCTCACAATATCTTTGGTCTGCTTCCCTGGCAGCTCATGTAATGCCTTCTGGCTAGCCTTCCAGAAGCTGGTTTTGTTTCCAGATTCAGCAGGGTCTCTCAGTGTTGTGTGATAGCAGTCTGTGGAATCTTCAGCAATAGGGCCTTATCTTTTGCCTGAGGTGGGTATTCAAGAGCTTTGACAAAAGCTTATCTTATTTTAGGGACTTCGTAGGTCACTTTGATTAGCAGCTCATATTTTTCAAAAGATTTTTCATTAAAGGACATAGTCATAGTCACCTTCCTCAGTGCACCACTATTACTTTATATGTCCTATTAGTAATATAACAATAGCATAAACCTTCAAATTCTATCCCTTTTGGTAAAATATTTCTTTGTTAGATTGTAAGAAAAACATTTTTTGTGAAACCTATACAGAGCTGTGTTTACTCCCTGAGCATTGAAGAGTCTAACACTCTCCAGTTGAAGTTTGTCCTAATTCCCTAAAAATGGGTAGTTTGCAGTTCATTTGAAATGATGAAATGCAAGAAATAGGTGTACACATTTTGTCAGGTGTTCACTTTTCCCTCATGTTATCATATAAAATGTTTATTGAATTGTGGTATTTTGAGTGTATAAACCCCAATGACGCAGGTGTTTTACTAAAGGTTGTGTCTTGTGTCTCCTGCCACCTGGTTGATGAGGTGACTCTGGGGGCAGAATCTGGGGTCCAGCCCAAAGGTGTTTATTGGGGCAGATCTGAATTCCAGCCCAAAGATATGCAGATAAGTCTGAGCAATTTTTCCTGCTTGTTGCTTTTTGGTGTGGGCCACTGGTGGTTTTTTTTTTTTTTTTCTCTCTCTCTCTCTGCTTGGATCTATGGAAAGGAGCCAGGTTTTTCCACCTTTAATGGAACCACTTCCCCCCAGTCTGTAAGCTGAAATAAATTCTGTTCCTCAAATACACTGTGCTGGTTTAGATTTCCATCCAAGGAACATGAAACTGTCTACGACACACATGTTTTCTTTTGAAATAGTTTATAATCTTGAATTATATACATATTGATGGAGGGAACCTCTAAAGTAATTCCATAAGAATTTGATAACAACTGATCATCTCTCCACCAAAATTTATTAATATACTATTATGTTTTCATTTGTATCTTTTATTTTCAATGTGCAATAAGTTGACTTCAGAGTGGTAGGAACGTGGTTTTTCAAATTATTGACTGATTCAGAAAACTGTCATGTAATAGCCTTTCCTTAGTGACCTCTGAGTCTTTTTTTCTAAGCCCATCTGATTGTTTTAAAAAATCTGGAACACTGTTTCCTTCCTTTGGAATTCTCCCCTAGCTTTGTGACTGTCAAGGGGGGATTTACCTTGAGTATCTGCACAAGCTGACTAATTAATTGGACAACATATTCTAGGTCAGAATCTGCCACAGAGGCTGATGTATTGATTGTACTATCAGCTGAAATACTGAAACAACATTGAGTACAAAAAGAGTTAAGCTTTGTTTCTAACTCAGAAAGCACATTATTCTGAATACAATGAAGGTGGGTCGAGACATCTCCCTAGAACTCACAAGCCTTTTTAACAGGTGTCAAAAAATGACATAGCCAAGAAAGTGTTTAATGTGATCCAGAACTCTGAGTCATGGTCTCAATTACCATCATGTTTCCATAGAGATATTATATATGCCTTGATAAGTGGGCCTTGAAAACTTGAATTTCCACATGAGAATATGATAGTGCCTCCCCTACCTCTCCAATTATACCAATGCTTGTCTCAATTCTGGGTGAGGTCTTGCACAACTGCATTCAGATGACAGATCAACAAGATTAATCTAAGGATTAAGGCTTAATGTTATTTCCATTTTAAGTTCTGGGACTGTCACTCTTTTCTTCCCACTCATTGCTCTTTTTGGCCATTGATAGTCTGTCCTGTCTGTGTCCTGGTGCTCTGTTGTGGGAGTATTCCACTTGTTTGATTCCACAGGCTTATAGCTAAAAAAAAAGTACCACTGGATGAATTATACCTTAGCTCTTACCTGCATGTCATTTAGATGTTTTTTATGAGACTTTGGATTTTTTTTTAATTTTAAGTTGATTCTAGAAAAATTTAAGATTTGGGGCCACTGAGTTACAGGGAGCACTTTTTTAATATGAGAATAGTTCACTTTAAATGTAGAGGCTGGATTACAATTGTATATACTGTTTCTTCCTCCTTCCAAGTACAAATGTTGAAATTCAAAGCCCCAGAGTGATGGGTTTGAAGATGGATCCTTTGGAAGACAATATGTTTATGAGATCAGTGTCTTCATGAAACCAACTAGTGCTTTTATCAAAGAGGCATCCCTATATCTGCCATCTATAAACTCAGAAGTGAACCCTAATCATAGAATGAATCTTCAATCACCTTGGACTTTTCAGGTTCTAGAAAAATGAAAAACAAGTTTGTTAACTAATACACATAGTCTATTATAGCCTGTGGTAGCAACTTGAAACACCAGTTCTCTATCACATGCTAAAAGAATATGTTGAAGACTGTATGCTTCACCAAGATACAAAGTCTACTGGAATCATGATTATGGTGAGGGGAACATCCAAACAGAATGGATCTGACATCCATATGATGGAGAACTAAAAAGGGAATCAACTACTTACATAACCAGGACACATGTACAAAAGAGTGAACTGAGACAGTCAGAAACATTTTAACACATTGTATTAGGAACTCATCCAGTTCATCAATACCTGATCCTGTCTTCTGTGATACATTCATCCATTCATGAGAACAGGACTAATGACCTGATTACCTTCTACTAAATTCCACCTGCTAAAGGCTCTCCCATCTCAATGCCATTATGCAGGGGACCAAACTTTCAGCTCATGAAATTCATGGAAACAAACCTTAAGCAAAAAATATCACACTCTAATTTCAAAATCCAATTTTGGCATTAATAATAGGTGAGAGACAAGTGTTTGTCCAACCCCAAGCATCTCTTGCCTGGAGAATAGTGTCTGTGTCATCTTTTCTGTTAGTTTTCAGAGAAAATATATAAGCAACAAAATAGGCTCTTGAAATATGTTGTTTTCTACTTCTTATTTTCATTAAAATATAATTTTAACTATGTTCAGTTCACAATAATTTAAAGCTATTTTAGAAAATGAGGCAGCTGTGTAGTTTCCCATTCTTCTTTTAGCAGATGAATGTTTAGAGTCAAATACATATGATATCCATTCCAGTGTCTTTCTTTTTCAATGTGGTATAGACATGCAGTCCTATTGCACACATATTGTTTACACAAGCCAATAGGCAAAATTAAAAAGGCATAGAAGTGCAGTGGATGAATCAGGAAGGGGGTCCTGGAAACTACTTTTCTCATATGCTGTTTTCCTTTTCAAACTCTTTCTTTAAAATATAAAAGTTTTAAGGTATTTATAGAACATTGCAGACCAGTTTGTATTGATTTGAATAGGTGCTAAAAGTACATATTCCATGTTTTAATGATATTTTCACATTTACCTACCTGTATTATTAAGCCATACAGAATTACAGATTAGATAAAACCTTACAAATATATGGCATAATATTTCATTCACCTAATCAGTTATGTTTTTAAGATGTATCTCCAGTTTAGGCAATCAATAGCACATGTATTACTCACTGTGCTATTTTCTCTCCTCCATGACAAAAAATTTACTCAGTGTGGTGGTTTCTTATCTGTCCCTTTCATACGCAAATAAGTCCCACAAACTTTTTCACACTGTGGCTCTTGTCACAAAAGGCATCTGAATGGCAGACTGAGAAGTAGTTCAGTCTCATAGGAATTGTCTAGTTACCTGTTACTCATTACTGTACTCATCATCTGTATGTTTATTCTTTCATATAAATGCCCAGAAGTCTTCATGACTACATGCAATATCAATTTGAAATTTTGTCTTCAAATTCTCACTTGGAAAAAATATTCTCCTCTTTAGAAATCAGGACTGAAAACCTGGTGATAGGAGAGAAACATTCTAGTATTTTCCAGTGAAATAAATTGTCAAAAACCTAGGCTCCTAAAACAACAGAGCTGTATTATGCCATAACATAGAAGACTAGAAGTCCTAAATCAAAACGTCAGCAGGATCATGCTCCATCTGGTGCCTCCAGGGGAAAATCTGTTCTTTTCCTCTTCCAACTCTCACTGTTGCCCTGGCATTCGGGCTTACCCTGTCTCTGCACTTGGGATCACTTTCTCTTCAGTATGTCCTTCCTTCTGTATCAGATACTCCACTTTCTTTCTCTTATAGTGAAAGTTACCCAGATAATACAGAATCTTGTCTTTGTCTCAAGATTTTAATTATGTCGTTAAAGACCCTTTATCAAAAAAGTGTGACATTCAAAGATATAAATAGGATTTGGAGCTATTTGGGAAGCTGTGATTAATTCTACTGTGTCCACTAGTTTCTGGCTCACAAATATTAAAATCCATCCTTTGTATGAATTATATTTATCCTACTCTATCACTGGACTCTATCATACCACATTATCATATCAACTTTCTTTCAAATATAAACTAATATCTGCAGTTTGAAAGTCGTAAATCTAAATACCAAAATCATATCAATTAACTGTGGTTGAGACTTGCCAATTATTCAACATGGGACAAAATTCCGAATGAGAAAATAAGATATTTTCTTCCAATATATGATTCTGAAACAGGCATGTGATAAACATCCCAAATTTAAAGGTTACATTGCAATGAGTAAACAAACACTATCCTATGCAAGTCTGGAATCCAGTAAGGACATTTCTACTAGTTTTCAAGGTCAATAATATTTTGTTGTGACCCCACGCTCTACTCTCTGGGCCTTTGGCTCTGACAGCTACTATGTCTGATGAAGTCATTATCCTATCTTTGTTTTCTTCCCTTTTCTTTTTACCTGTAGTCAGATTGCTGTATTAGCCCCATTTCAAGAAAATAATATGGAACAAGTCTGATATTCTCTTTTTAATTTATCCCATTTTGTCCAGGCTCATGTTGTTTTTGCTGAAATGAACTCTTAAAACCACTGTATCTCTCCCATAAGTGTCCAGAAGATCTATATCATCTTTGTACAGGAGGCTTCTGTAAAACCCCTGGCTGCATACATGCACTCTGCTCCTGGTAGCACTGATAGATGAGTAACACTGAGACTGCAGCCACACTCTGGGGTTCTGTCTTTTGAAATGCTTTCTCAAAAGTATGCTTGTGTGTGTGTGTATGTGTGTATGTGTGTGTGTGTGTATGCACACATATATGCTTGTGCATGTGGATGCATATGCCAGGGCCTCTTGACACCACAAACTAATTCTAGGCCCTTGTGCCACATTTGAGTCTGATTTTATGCTACTTCTGGAGAATTTAACCAGGCAGACAGGCATTAGCCACTGAGCCATCTCTCTATCAACTTATTTTCTATGCCTTGGCTAATAACCTCTAAAATCATCAAGTGCTGATTTCCCTTTCACATAGTAGTCTTCTTTGTTTTTCTGTTTCTACTGTCAGTATTCTATTATCAGAAAGGAGAAATCAGGCCATCCTTTAACACGCTTGTTGGAAATCTTATCTCAGTACCCTTGTTCATTCTTATAACTTCTGCTCTTCATTTTATTTATTTATTTATTTATTTATTTATTTATTTATTTATTTATTTATTTATTTATTTATAGAGAAAGAGAGACAGTGAGAAAGAATTAGAAAATAGCACATGAGGGCTTCTCAACACTACAAACCGGCTCCATACTCAAGTGCCATGTTGTAGATCTGGCCCTACATAAGTACTGGGAATAGAACCAGGGCCTGCACACTTTGCATATAAGCCCCTTTAAGCACTTAGCCATGTCTCTAGCCCATCTGGTATTCATAAAAAGAAAATTCATCCAAGTGCATTTTAGCAAACTTTTTTTATGAACATGCAGTAAAGAGAATATGTGTACTACCTATGATGGTAGATGTTTTCTACCTGTAGCCATTTTTAAGGACATATATATCTATTTGTGTGATTATATAAGTAAGAAGATTGAATATGTCATCTCTATAGAGTAGGATTAAAGTTATATGAACAATAATACACAAAGATAACATATGGGAGTGTGATATATGATAGGAGATTAGAACACTATCTTATTACTTCACTCATCCCTTCCTTTTACCTTATTGGAAGCAACAGCAATTCATGCTTAATCACAGTAAACAGCTTTGCTACTCAAAGAAACCCCTCTGTTTATTCTGAGTCAATTAAATTACTAAAATCAGATCCTCTTTCTCAGATGTAAAATTGAACTAACACCATGTTTTCAAATATCACAATGGCATCAGGTACTTTCTCATTTTATGACAAAAATCCAAGCCAGAAGCAATTTATGGAAGCAGAAAGGTTTAAATCAGCTTAAAGTTCAAGAAGATAGGATCTATCATTGGCTGGGAAAGCATGGAAGTAGCAGGAAACTAGGATTGCATTGGAGCATCCCAACATAGAGAGAGAGAGAGAGAGAGAGAGAGAGAGAGAGAGAGAGAGAGAGAGAGAGAGAGAGAGTCACATTGCAATCAGGTCTGGACTCATAATCCTGTCTTCTCTCTGAGGGGGAATGCACTCATGTTTTCCCTTCTGTGGTCATTTTTTCTGATTTCCCCTATCTGAAATGCTCCATTTTCCACAGTAAATTGTACTTAACCTAATTTTTCATGCACTTGAGTGAATTTGAGATTATATTCCACTTATTTCTTCCCAAAAACACACCTTGCCAGGTGGGAGGAAAACGTTTTTTTCAGGCTTATAGATTCTCAGTAAAGTTCTTTCACAGCAGAAGAAGCTGGCTCATGTCCATAAATCCATAGCTGAGAGTGAAAAACCTACCTCAGCAAGCACAAACATCCAGAGTTCAAACTGGCTCTCTACACACCAGAGAGCTAGATGCAAGTTCAGCCTCCTGTGATTCACCTCTTCCAAAAGACTGACAAGGACTTAAGTAGGAAGCTTAATCTAAAATATCTGAGTATATGGGGATATACTTTAAACCACAGTAACTGCATTATCTTGAACTGTACAGGTACTAATATTTTATATATTTTTTATTGTTTGAAATAATGTGGGTTAACTAGATATGATTTAAAATATGCATGAGGCAATTCATAAGTAATTACCATATATAACACTACAAATGAATTGAGAGTCCATGAACTATTTGCAGGGAGTCTTCGGGACCAACCCTTAATGAACACTGAATTAAAACCATAAAGGTCTTTGCCACCAGGTAAAGTATTATATAATATATGAGTATTATAATATAAACAATATATTATATACAATATTATATTATATACACTATTATAAAAAGTATTACACAATATACAAGTATTATTGTATATTGTCTCCAATTATAAATTATTGTGGCTTATTTTGTGACACAGTAGTTTTCACTGTGTGAATTTATCATTTTAATTCAAAGATGACCAGACATGAGCATTTTTATACAGTCCACTTAGTAAAAATGGAGCTTCCTCGACATAATTTTCAATTTTCATATTGATAAATATATAAATCTCATAAAATATAGTCACTTGAGTAAAATAAGGAGAAATACAAATGTCTTAAAGATTAGAATATGATTTAGTTATATGTAATGTTCATTATTTGATCAGTGAAACTTGAGATCTTCAAAAGATTTATATGTCCATTTGTCCCTCTCTTGAAGACTGGTAATTGAAACATAAAATATATTTTTAACACTTAGCATGTGTGGAACAATCTTGAAGTCATGATTAGGAAAGGTATAATATAATGTAGCCATGTCATATGTATTATAGTCTTGAAATTAAAAAAAATCCCCCAAATGAATTATTTAGAAAAGGTTAATATTGAGAACACATGATTTATATGTATTCGTGTTTTGTCTCATATTGCATTAATTTTTTAATCCCTTGATCCTCAATGATAGTAAGTGGACTTCACGTGTAAGTAATTCACCATAGTTCTCTATTACTAAATAAATATGGAGTTCTCATAAATACAAACAAAATACATAAATCTGTATAGTGACAGTTCTCAAAAGACAAGTAGCCAATAAAGCGATTTTCGATGAAATGGAAAACCTTTTCACTGTCACACACAAAGCCTCAGGTTAAAACATTTTTATCAATTTACTAAAATAGGCAAACTAGTGCATGTCTGGAGGAAATACATGTACTTACTGTTGCATAACCTAAAAGGTGTAGAGCCTTGTTGAATGTGAATATGATTTTCCCTCCTCCAATTAATACCATAAAACACAAGACATGCATTAATTTTGTCAGATTGACAACTACATTTTTTGAAATATATCCTAATTAATGGAATGAAAATTGTAATGCATGAACCAATTATAGTTGTTCAATTGTCTATTTTGTAAAATGAGAACATGTTAAATTATTTATGATTATATTATGTTTCATAGTTTCTTAACTGACAACACGGCTATTGGTGAATTTGGTTTAATGAAGAGCTTATCTCTATGTATACTCCCTTACCCTAATTCTTATTTCCTATCTATTGTTATTTGTAGGGGAAATAAATCTTTATTAATATGCAAGTGTCTTCGACCTTGCATTTGACACAAGAGAATATTTAATACTGAATAGGTTCTTTGGACAGTGGACCTATCTTTTAGTAATAAACAAATTCTAGCTAAAATATCAATCTTTTCCTTATCCTCCAAAAAACTATTTAAAAGGAGAAGAAAAGAGGGAGGTTGATTGATTTGTTTAACAAACAAGATGTTCCCCTATAATGTTTGTCTTGTTCAAATTTGTAGACATTGGCACATTTGACATAACAATTTAAAATAAATTCAAACATATAATTCTTTCATTTGTCTGGTTATTTATGCTAGCTGATATGAATTGAATATACCCAAAGTAAAATGCTACACAAATGTTAACACAAAGCCTTCAGCTAATGAGATTATGATATAAAAATATGCTTGTCCCTAATTATTTATCTACACAGCCTCAAAATGTGTCACTTCCTAAAATTATCTATGGTTATGGAAACAGAACTTCATATATTCCCAGCAATAATGATGCTCTACAACTTCTCTCTTATGCACCACAAAATTTCATCATGTGAAATATCTTGAAAAGAATTATTATTATTATTATTATTATTATTATTATTATTATTATTCCTACCTGAAACGTTCCCTTTCAAAATAATAATAATTAGAAAATAATTGAATGGCTCTGAATGGTAATATTATGAAAGTGCTTTCTTCTTGAAGGTATAGATTTTCTAAGCTTACTACTGTGAGTATATATTTATTAAACTGAATAGAGCAAAAACATTTCCTATACATAAGCAAGATAATATTGATGTGTTTTCTAAAAAAAAACAAAACAAAAAAGTGTATTGATATATTGTGTAAAGACTAGTTTTTTTCATTTGTCTTATTGCTCAGCTGCCTGAGGGACCAATTGACACTTAATATCCGTAAGACTCTGTTTTCTCATATTTAAAGTGGTGAGGTCAGATATGATGGCCATTGGGATTCTTAGAATATATTGATCAGACTTTCACAATTTTATTTAATCAGACTCATCTAATTACTTGAATCATTCTATTGACTGCTTAGAGACTTTAAGGCCATCAATTCTATACTAATATTTTTATAAGCATGATAATCAATATTGTGAATTGATATTTACATAACATTTCAGTATTTCGAGGAGCCAATAGGTCCCATTGGTCATAGCTGCTTTAGGGTTATATAGAAAATTTTCAAAATGAATGTTATTTCAACCAAAGATCCAATGACCTAATGCTATTTGTACTTCATTACACAGCTCGATGTCAGCTTAATAGAAAACAAAATCCACCTGAATGTTCTTTGTCCTGAAAATATTGCTCTGAGGTAAAATATAATTAGAAATATATTATTTTATTCATTTGGAGCAAAAAGTTGAATCTATGGTGAACTATTAATAAAAGACAAAGTATTTTTGCTCTTAATGACATATTTATTTGATAGTATATATATACTCTCAAAATACATTCTGTAAATATTCAGAAATCTATTTCTCTCAGAGTGCAATTTGCTCCAGAGCACAGGGAAATTGATTTTTCTATGTTCAAAATTATACATAATTTGACATTTTATAAATTAAACTGCTTTGCTGAATTGATATAACAGATCATCAAAATGATGTCCTGGCTACCGTTGGTGTTCTTAATGTCTGAAATGAATAATGATAGAAAGTAACTACCAAAATATATTCACCATGCATATTAAAATTTTACATATTGAAAAATTAGTGTTCCCTATTAAGTATTAACCATAGATCTAAAGTCTATGGGTATCAATTACTTTCTCATTGCTAGAACAAAACACTGTGTCAGAAGCAGGTCATAGAATGACAGGGCTTACTTTGGCTTACATTTTCAACGTGCGTAGAGTCCATCCTGCCAGGGAGAACTGGGCTCGAGTTAGGAACTTGCTGTCTCATCCTCACATCTAGGAGGAAGTACAAGGAGATAAATGATGAATGTTCAGCTTACATTCTCCTTTTTTTAAGGCTCTGGAACCAATCTATAGGATGACATCAACCACAGTTAGGGTGGGTCTCTAACCAAATCTACAACCCCCTCAGATATGACCAGAGATTGGTATCCATGGTGAGTATAAATCCTATCAAGTTGTCAATCATAAACAAAATGTCACACATGGTGAGACAACTATTAGTATCATATTACACAGACCACATGTATTAAAATTGCCCTTGACATGTCATTTTGATTACCACAGAATTCCTAACATATTACAGGGTATCAAAATAACACTGTTTTCTCAGCTTCCCTAACTTCTCCAACATTTATGTAATATGAATTTGCATAGGCAAATTGAAAGCTTTTAAGAATTAACAATTGGAGATAGTGCCTACTAAAATATGCACATTTTGGAAAACAATGTATATTTTTTATATTTTATATAATTATGTATATTTTTAAAATTCATATTTTTAAATTTATAAAATTATTATCAATTTATGTATAAAATTTTATACATTTTGTAAAAATGTATGAAATTACACACATTTTGTATTGAGAAGGAAATTTATATTGGTTCCAAATACCTGTTAATGTGAACATATTTCATATATTCTTCCAAATTCAATTTCTTTTATTTTTCCCAAGTTTTGAATGGCCATAAAGTTTTAATGAGAAAGGGACTATTAAGTTTTTTTTTCACTATAGCACTTGCAATGAAGCTCTGTACTAATAGAGAGCTTGTTTTGCATACATAAATCCCTGGATTTGATTCCTAGTACCTAGACAAAAAAAAAAATAAGTAAATCTTAAGAATATTTTCATCTATTTTTGCACAATTTATTTCTAATAGTGTAAATCACCATCGAGATATAAACTGAGAATGGTGTTGTTTTACACTGACTTCTTCATTTATGAAACTGCAGTTAGTATCTGTTTATAATGAAAAATCCCTAATTACTAATTTAATCATTTTGATGCATTCATTGATTTATTTGTTTGGTCGTATAACAAGTAGTTCTGACGACCCATTAGCTGTTTTTCTATTCAACAGAAAGTTGGGAATAAAATAGTCAATTTTTAAAATTTTCATGGAATATCGAATCTAGTGTCTGGAGACAAAAGAAAGAATGCCATAATCTAGTAGCTTTATCAAGTCAACTGAGGTTAGACAGCTCCTGAGTGATGCAGTAGAGATGTGCGATTTTCCATAAAGATGATTAGATGACTTGATGTGAAAAGACATTTGAATGAATCCAAGGAGCAACTTATTACAGAAATGTAAAAGATGTTACAAAATACCCAAAATTAAGTTTAACATGTTGTCTGTATAATATCCAATAAGTTTTAATAAATGTTTTTGCTGATTGATTCAGTGAACTTATTGGTTAGGAGTTGCCAAAGATTAGAAAGTAAGATTGAAAGTTTGCAAGTATTTGACTTACTTGTTTTAAAAAAATATTTCCATAATAGGTTATTTAGATTAATGATAAAGTGAACACATGAAGAGTATCATTCTGGATCATAAATAGAGAAATTCTATTGAATCAATGAATCAAATCTTCTTGCATTCCATATTTTGAATGTCTATCCAATAACTATTTGAGGATTGTGTATGCTCTTGGGCAATCCAGGTCACAATTTTTTTTAAAAAAACATCCCAGGGACCTGGAGGGTAAAAGCACTTTCTGCTTAAACACAACAAAGCAAGACAACCTGAGCTTGCATCATCAGATCCCATTTAAAGCAATAATGTATATTTAATACAATAGTGCCTATTTAATAGTGTATTTAATGAAAGTTCCCCAGCCATCTAATGGTGAGGTGGGGGAGGGCATAGAGACAACAAAGTTCCTGGAAGCCTACAAGGTAAGTAGCCTGAAATACACAGATGTCATTAAGAGACCCTGCCTCAGAACTTGGCAGAAGGTGAGGATTGAGACCTGAGATTGTCCTCTATCTTCAATCACATAATGGCTTGTGTGTACCCAGGCTCCCAGACTAACATATACAATCTATAATCTCGTTCTCTCTCTCTCTCTCTCTCTCTCTCTCTCTCTCTCTCTCTCTCTCTCTCTCTCTCTTTCTCTCTCTCTCTCTCACACACACACACACATCATACACACACAAAGACAAAATATTTTTTGAAAACCCCACTTCCTGATGTTAATCACAGAAAAACTTGTCTCCTAGAAAGAGGTTGTACACAGTTGGGAGAATTGAACTTGTCCAACCACCTCAAAGGAGAGGCTGGAGCCTAGACAGTGAGGTCAGTGATGGCTGGGACCAAACCAAGAACGTGACCAGGAATCCTTAGATCTACATGCCTCTTTCCATTTATATAAACCTAAATCTCATGTCAAGACCCAGAACATGAATCTGGTGGTGAGGGAGTCCATGGACTTCTTTACTCCTCTTTTCAATTTGGCCACATTAAATAAATATTTTTCTCTGATTTTCACCATTACTTGACTGTTTAACTGGCCTATTCATCACATATGGTAAAGCTTAGTTTGTGTAGGGCTATTTACAGGTGCCGGCTCTGATCCTCCCAGCTCCGGTAACAATAGCATCACTAAATTCAAATGTCATTTAGTACTCAAAAAGTGGACAGAATATCTACCTTTTGGATTCACATAAACATGCTCTCATGACATAGACTAAGGAACACACATTCACACACTATTAAAATTCCTATGGTTGGCACAGTGTACTTGCTGTTTCATTAGTATCCCCAGACTCACAGGGAGGTAGGCACTAGGTGCTACTTCAGAAGTAGACATTTCTTCAGGTTCAACCACAGCTGTGATGTGCCTCTGATTCGTATTTCAGCCCAGTCCTCACATGGATCCCAGCTGTTTTCATTATGTGTCAAGGAGCTGCTGAGCCAATGACATCAGGGCTAAGATGCTGCAGGTCACCTCCAATCATGAAAGTACTCTTGAAAAAGACATTTTTATCTTGTTTGATCCCAAGCCCAAAAGGCCCTATACCTACCTCCTTGCTCATTCATAAAGAGTTTCTCTTCCCTCCACCTTACATCTGCACATCAGATGTAATGATGAGCCATTTCAAAGTGAGGTAGTTAGACTTTATTTTTACTTCATCAACATGTGTGGAGCTGATATGTGTTTTGAAATTTTCTATAATACCAAGGCAATGGCCCATAGAACAAGATTTATTTTATAAATCATATTTAAACATAGGTCTTTTAAAGAATTCCTTTCTTTCTAAAGTACTACAATCTCATTGTGAAGTTCCCTGTGGGTACGCTTGGTACTGGAGTTAGAGTTAGGAGGTATATGGACTCCAGTTCTGCATATTCACTGCTGGTGTCTCTTCCATTGTAGAAACGCAGCAAGTTCCCCACCCCTGGAAGCATGTATCAATACTTGGTTATGTCACAATAGAAGAAACACAATTATCCGGTGGCTGGTTAAGTTCAGTAGATAGGATGAGTTATATCATCTTTCCTCAAAAGGGGTAACAAACTCTCCTGTCACTATGTCACACATTTTTAATACTTTTATTGTCCAAAATTAGATACATTGTATTAGTAAATATTACATTGGTACCTCAGATTCCCTCCTCCCTGTCCCAATCCACTAGGAATCCTCCTCGTTGGGCTTACTGGATCTTTCCATGGAATAGGAGGTTATGGATAGCACAACTGGCAGCCAGGTTCCCCCCCCCAAAAAAAAAACACACTTGTGTATGGTTACTGAGTGGAAATTTCTCTGGCTATTCTCCCCCTCCATGACACTTACACTCTTTCTGCCCCCTCTTCTGCTTAGTTCTCTGAGTCATGTCGGGTGAGATTTAAGACTGCTTTATTGTTGAGATCTTTATAGCCTCTGTACCATGTCACACATTTTTTGAGAAGAGATAAAAGTAGCTAGTCTCATTTTGGCTGTGTGACAACCCTAGGATCTCTCAGGGAGCTATTTATACTTCAAACATGTATTTGTTTGTTTCCCTAGTTTAGGTTCATTAGACTGAAACTGTCGTTGAGACTAGAACCACATTTGATTCTTGATAAACCGAGACCTTTGGGCACTTTATTCTGCCAACATGCATTCATTATCATATTGTTTTCCATTCATGATAGACACACTTAATAGGACTTACATTCATTGATTGCACTAGCAAATAATCATTCATGTTATTGATTTTGTGGCTTGCATGTTCCGACCATTATCCTTGGGAAAATGAACAGCATTGAGAGTTATCTGCCAACCCAAGAGCATGAAGGTTTTGCTCTGTCAAATAGTAGCTAAATACATCTTAAAATAATTACAGGTAATAGCACTCCTTCAGGTATAAACTCATAGAAACTAATAGGAAAGAAAAATGAGTAATGGGATATTTTCCATAAATACAAATTGCTCTCTGTGTTACCATGTTAGTGAAATGTTGCAATTTACAACTCTGTTTTGAAGAAAGATCACAGAAACTAATGAGCAAGAAATTGTTTCTAAAAATGGGCAGTAAGCATTGTTCTCTCTTTGATTTATCCATAGTAATGAGGAACATAACTTTTAATCATAGATTTTTTCTAGGCATTCATATTGACAAGCATATCCACTCTGTTCATTTCTGCAAAACAGGATGTGGACTGTTCCATATGCTAACAAGAAAGCAAAAGTAACATGAACAACATCAAAATACAGAAAGAGCGTGAGAAGTAACCAAATTCTGCAATAAACATGATGAAGCTGTGGTATAAATCTCCTTGATTTGAGGACCTGTGCAGAAGTGAGAAGAAATATAAGGAAAAGGAAAACTAGGGCACAGTCTCTTTAATAGTCCCAGTTACTTCAGGCTTCTTTGAGGTTACAATTATTTTCATCAAGTGATTTCAAATTTCAAAGACGCCACTCCATAAATACTAGCATAATGCAACAAAGGAGCCAATTTATCCCTGAAAAACATCAGGGGAACATTATTAATGGCACAGCTTTCTAATGGCAATAGTGTGATGATCAACTACAGCTGAGATGTCCCCATATACTCCATCTGGTGAGAAGCAAGTGAAAGTGACATAAAATACACCAAAGTTGAAGGAACGAGGGAACTCTAAAGATATTATTTTGAGAAGCATGAAGTGCCGTTACTGAGCACAGTTGACCACAGATTATGCCATCGTGGAAACCTGAAAAACGACTTTGAAGTATCAAGAATAGTACTGAAAGAGAAGGTGTGTGCAGATTGAGAACATCAACTAGCTTGACAGTTGTTTTTTTAGGACTAGTCATTACAGGTGAGACGGCAAAAATGAGGAGAATTAAGATATATTCTCTATGGATTTCTTCCTCTTGGAGATTCACCTATTGCTTTCTTTCCTTGGCTGTGTTGCATTGTCTTCATTGTTCTGCTTATGCAAGTAGAGATTTTTTTTTTTTTGCTGGATCTCAGTCATGAATTCTTTCCTTCTGTAGAGTTTTCATATAGCAGTGTCCAAAGAAAGAAAGTGCAAGATGAAGATATAGGAGAGAACATTCAATGATGATTGTTTTACCATATGATGAGATCAAGACATACAGTAAACTCTTCTAAACTTTTCTTACCATGATCATGATCTTATCATGATTACATGATTGTGTCCTGGAGAAAAAATAAAAATTGAAATGACTACTGCATATAACTTTTGGATGAATACTGGATATGTCCTTATATTCATGTATGTTGGGAGACCCACCTGCTTAAGTCTTCTGAGTCAATTATAAAAAGGAGATTGCAATCAGGACATACAATTGTTAAACAAGATACAATACACTCTCCAAAATGGGCATAGTTGCATTTAGGTTCTCAGTGATGCGTGCAGATGAAATTGTAAGAGTGACAATCATTGGAATAGGAGGAGCAGCTGCAAACATTTCATAGCCAAAGACAGTAAACTGCATTTATATCTTATTGCTAGAAGCTCCAGTGGTTTGAATCAGATGTCCTCCATAAACTTCAGTGCTGTGGATGTCTGGTGCCCTACTGATGGCAGGTTGGGAGGTGGAGCCTTTCTCTAGGAGATGTGTTGCTGTGGGAAGGCTAAAGGGTGTTATAAACATGCTCGTTGGCTGGAGCATGGCTCACTTTCCAGCTGCTGTTTTCCTCTACTGCAGCAGAGGTGTTGATGCCATGCTTTCCCTTGCCATCATGATGCTGTCGCCAGAGACTATAAACCAAAATAATTCATTTCCTCCTGTGAGCTGCTTAGAGTCAGATGCTTTATTCCAGCAACAAGAAGGTACCTATTAACAGGACCAAAAATTCAAGGTAGAGAACACCATCTTAAACTACATAGGAAAGTGACAAATTATGACTGTGCGCTTTAGGACTCCAAAGTTGTGCTGTTTCAGAGAAAGAAACCACATCAAGACTGTCCCGTCATAGTTTGACAAAGCCAAAATAATCTGTGTGACCAGCCACCCCATGGGGTACCAGAATCCTACTAAACAACTTCCACACTCAACTGCTTCAAACACAGTGTTATTTGAAGAAGACTGACCAGACCTAGAGCTATAGCAGCTGCAAATTAAAGATGACCATTCAATGCTGTTTATTTTATATCCAACAAAATTCCAAAATACACTGAGCTGGCCTATATAATCCAGTGATTTATTTTCAGATACCACTCCTCTCTTTGCTATTGCAAACAATGGAATTGGTTCTGCTTGTGTGTTTTTTAAAAACAGACTTCACAGTTATTATGTTTCCTTTTTGTTTATATTTAGCAAACACATATCACTTTTGAAGACCTCTGCCACTCTCTCGATATGGTATTAATTTTCACTTTCTGCAAAGAACTAAAAATGTACACATCATCCAAAAGTACTTAGTTATAACTTTAGGTCTCTGCTTCATCATGTTGAAGAAAGTGTCATGGTGAAATAGGTAGATGTTTCTTTACAAAATCAAAATGTGTGTGCTCCCTTAAAATAAAAACAGGTGTGATCCATCTTTTGAAGAAAAAGGTTTTGTAATGAAGAAAGGTGTGATATAACAGCTCTTGCTGATGTAGTTACTTATTCGGGCAACATAAGAGTTTGAGTCACAAATCCTAGTATGACTGTTTGTATTGTTGCATACGAGGCATACCTAGAATTCAAGGTAGAAGGAAAAAAATGGTAATGTAGATTTCAACCTGTCACTGAAAAATATGTTCTCCTTCCCAGGGGTGATGCTTTTATCTCCACTTTAAAAGTTAAGAATAAATGTGAGTACAGGTCTTTGAAAGACATTCTGAGTATTTTTTATGTGAAGGGTACATTGCATAACAACAGTGATAGCTTCACTTGAAATACCAAGAACAAATAGAAACTTAATTCATCTACAAATGAATCCACTTGGTCTTCCTACATATTCTTTCTATTAAACAAATCCGATGTTTATCTAATCTAATTTTATAAGATGTACATTCTGTTTTCAAGTACATCCTTTAAAAACAAATACCTGCTGTTTCAATCATTGCATTGGCGACATAATTTTCTTCACTATTTTGTTGCTCTTTATATTAGCTGAGTATCTGTTGTTGTTGTTGCTATTGTTTTAGTTTTTTGACAGAGAGTCTGAGCTCTAGCCCAGACTGGCCTGGAATTCACTATGGAGTCTCAGGGTAGCCTTGAACTCACTATAATCCTCCTACCTCTGTTTCTGGAGTGCTGGGATTAAAGGCATGAGCCACCATGCCCAGTTTATATTAGCTATTTTGTATCATCTATAAGCAATTAGAATAAACATCAGTGAATTAAAAGATGTTTTTTATCCTGTGACATTGGTGGTCAAATGTCTATAGTAGGTCTAAATGAACTGAAATCCATGTGTTGTCTGTGCTGCATAACCTTCCTGTGATTTCAGAGGGAAATCATTTTATGTATCTTTGCAGCTTCCAGAGTCACCCACAGTCATAGGTTTCAGATGTTCTGCCATCTTCAGAGCCTTCAATGACTGAGTCTCCCAATCATACCACTCACACTGACTCATAGGTTTCTCTTCCTCATCTAAGGACACTGATGCTATAAGCCCAGCTGGATATTCATGGAAAATTGTCCTGTTGTAAAGTCAGCTGATGAACATTAGCTCCATATACTGTCTAAGTTTTGGACACATTTCATGATATACTCACAGGTGATACAGGGATCAAGCTCTGAGCATCTATTCGAACAATTCTTCTACCCTCTGTGCTATTTCAGATTTAAACTGAATGTTTCTCCCAGTTAAATCTCTTCCAGCATTCCTTATTACTCCTCATGGAATTGCAGAGAGTAGAATGAGTTGCCTTCTTCAAAACATCCTTGAATACGTGAATATGACATCAATGTGTATTCTACATTTCTCTCTCTCTCTCTCTCTCTCTCTCTCTCTCTCTCTCTCTCTCTCTCTCTGTTTGTGTGTGTAGTACATCTGTAATATGGTGTGTGGATAGTGGATGCAGATGTGTATACAGATGCATGAGCCCTGTGGTCATGCACAGGCCAGAGGATACCATCAGGTGTTCCTCCTCTATCACACTGCTGCATTGCTTCCTTGAGACACAGTCTCTCGTTGAACTCAGAGCTGCCTTTTTTTTTTTTTTTTATGTCAGACTGGTTGACCAGTGAGCTCTAGCAATTTTTCTATTTTCATTGCCCCAAAAGGACTTGGATTACAGGCATGTGTGACCACACTATGCTTTTTATGTGGTGCTGGGGACTGAGCTTAGGCATTCACAGGCCCTCATGCTTGCATGGTGAGCATTCACCTGGAGAGCAATTTCAAGTGAGCCATTTCCCTGACTCCCTCCTCTAAATTTCCAGCATATCTTTTATGTTATATTCTTTATGATGTAGTTTCACATTGTCTCATTGTCCAGCAAAATAATTGTAATACAAAATAGTCTTGAGCAACGTGCTAGGTTGTATATAGATATTTCCTTATTTACATACATTATTATAGTTTACTTAACACAACAGTATGAATTAGGTGTTCTTATTGTCTACATTTTATGAATTAGGTCCCCATGAGAGGTAGTGAGTTTATAATATTTACTGGAGATTACAGAGAGACTGAAAATTGGAGAAACATCTCAAGTCCAGGTCTGCCTGCTGATAGAGGGTGCTCACATAAAACTGTATGTTGCACCTGAGAGGAATAGCTCTCTTTATAATGCTACTAAATCGCAGCTCTGAGCAAGGATGTCATGTTGCAGGTGTTTACTCTGAAGCACATAAAATTATTTTGTCCTAGACACAGGTTAACCAGCCATTAAATATTCAATTATGGAAGCACAGAAATAGAAACTAAATCTAATCAAAACTGTTTCTGTAGAATGGGCAAAAAAATGTATGAACAGTCCAAAATTTACTTTGAGAATTTGGAAGCATAATTATCATTTTAACAATAGTCATATGCAAATTATTTTAGTTAGGACTTTTTTAAATGCTTACTTTGCCTAATATATAAGACTGTGCACAATGCCAAATAGCCAAACTTCACATACATGCTAGGATTTTAAATTTTATAAGTGCAGTTAACTTTCACATAAAGATGCAAATTCATCTTGACTAGCTATATTGAGTTTCTAAGAAATAGAAATGAAATGTGCTTTTCTCTTATGTCACAAAAAAACTCACTTGTAGATTCTTTAGTTTCCAAAACCTAAACATTAGAAAACAAATGATTATATTCTGTTTTTTTTCCTTCTTCCATCAAACAACAATGTAGGAAAGACTTACATCATTGAATTCATTTACTTTTCTTCTCTGAATATTTCTAGAAAGAAATAAATGGGGTGGTAAGAGGGTAGTCTTATCCTTAAGTTTCATTTTGTGGTCCTCATCATTGACACTCCATTGATCTGGAAATGTAGGAATTAAAAGGAAAGGGAAATGTGGCCTCTGGAATGGAAGCTGAGCTCTGCATCAGGAAAGGACTGAGGTTGGATCTAATGATGACATCACTTATGAAAGAAATGATAGTCTTCAAATACAGGACAAGGCTTTCCTCTCAGTAGCTTGAAGTTCAATCATTCATTCATGGATGCATTCCCTAAGAATCTTTCCTTTCTGTGTAATTGGAGTGCTTTGATATGGGTGTTTACATATTAAGAATTGTTCTTTATACTGATTTGACATCTCTATCAATATTTAATGATTCTCCTTATCTCCTTTTCCAAGTTCCTCGTTTAATGTCTATTTTATCTAATAAAACTATTGCTATTTCTGCTTTCTTTTTTTTAATTTAAAATATTTTATTTATTCATTTTCAAGGAGAGAGAGAGCACACCAGGGCCACCACCTTGTGGGTCTGGTTTATGTGGGTCCTGGGGAATTGAACCAGGGGCCTTAGGCACTGGAAGCAAGTGCCTTAACCGCTGAGCCATCTCACCAGCCCAATTTCTGCTTTCTTTTGGTTACTATTTCTATGACTATCTTATCACTTCATTTCATTGTCAATCTACATGAGCTTATTGTGAGACATTTAGAATTGATTCCTTGTTTTTTCATATTGCATCGTGTGTGTGTGTGTGTGTGTGTGTGTGTGTGTGTGTGTGTATCTTTTCTCACATTTAGTCACACTTCTGTTTGGTTGGGAGATTTAATATTCAAGGTAACTACTTATAGAAAAGTCTTATTAATACTTGCCTTTTTGTAACTTGCTTTCTAGTTTTATCAGCTTCTTTCGTTCTCCCTGCCTTACAATCTTTCTTTGTGATTAAGTGATTTCTTCTTATAGTGGATTTTGATTTTTAGCATATTATTTTTGTTAATCTGACAAAATGGCTTTGTGTATATCATGGGGCTCATAAGAAATCTTTTGAATATAACAAGGTATGTTCAAATAATAACACCATAACAGGATCTAAAGATAAGAAATAGAGGGTAGAATATAATTTAATTAAAATTATTTATGCTTTGCTTCTAACTCTCAGTTCTCTATTGGAGAACTGACCTTTCTCTTCTTACAGCTGATTGGATTTCCTTAAGACAGATTTTAAAAGTTCTATCTCAGAGTCGTGCTAGGCCAATAACTGTAATATTCTGCCCTCTGCTGAGGGAACCAGCCCCAGGTTCATGTGTTATGTGTTTGGCCAATAGTGCAATAAAGCTTACATGCTGAGCCTACAACCTGCAAGTCCAGCCCACTATTGAAGAAACACCAAGGCTCACAGACTTACCTCCACCCATGATGTGACCAGCTATACATGATAATAAATAAAAAGAGGTCTAGTGAATTGATTTGCATACCTGTATATGCCATGGAGACTATTTCAGAGGCTCTTTCTTCAGATTCTGGCTTAGGAATGGGACCTCTTATTGTTCTCAGTATCAGGTATTAATAGGTCAACACAGAGGCCCAAGGTACAAGTATGTTCTGTACTTCCTGTCCTGTATGAAGCAAATAATGTCTTGTTCCAAGCTCTGCAGCTTGAGATTGTGAAAATGTTCACCACCAGTACTGAGACTACTCTGCCTTGTACTTGAGTCTCTCAGGGATGAATCCAGGCCCAGGCCACAGATGCCAGCAATGCAGGCTGAAACAGGAGTCCACCTGGATGGCTTAGAATAGTGACTTCTTGGAAATCATGGAGTACAAAGGGCTGTGTCCACTAGGCCACTCAGAGACTGGCCCTGATGCAAGCCAAAGCTCGGTTTCTTCCACCTGTTGGTAGCTAGTTCTCTGTAAGTTCATGTCTGGCTAAGGGGCCTTTAGTCTTCTCACTGTGGCCTGTGACTTTACTTCCAGGAGAAGTCCTCTGCTAGCTTCCATGATCTGCCACCTTGTGGGTGGGGCTGCCCCAAGGGTGAAGGGGGTGAAGACAAGGGGATACTGAGATGACCAACTCTTAACATTCTGCCTTCAACACATCTCTGTCTTTTCATTCTGTTAAAACTAGGCATAATGGTTTCCTCACTCATCTATGTCAGTTCTTGCAAAGATAGTTTAGTGTCTTAATAATATTCATGCTCATAAACAACGTGTGTGTGTGTGTGTGTGTGTGTGTGTGTGTGTGTGTGACAGAGGGCACTGACTGAAGGATCTTCTTCATCTGCCAACTAAACATATTCTTGACTACCTACCACTAGATATTGAAAATTTAAGGAAAATTGTTTCTTAAAGAATTTTTTTTTGGTTTTCGGTTTTTTAAGGGAGGGTTTTGCTCAAGCATCTGAGCATAAGAGGTCTTGCCTGAGTTTGAGCCGTCAGACCTCACATAAACAACTTGTCATGGCCACATGTAACTAGGACTTCACAGAGAGAGCAGAGACCAGAGAACTATCCAGACTTGCAAAAGACCATCGGCTCGAGTATCAGTAGGAGTCTCAGGCTCAATTAAGAATGAGTAGAAAAGATGAACTGTTCTGTACTTATTCCCACAGGTTAGCACAACCAGCAAAAGGAGTCTGCATAGGCACATATATGCGCATACACCACCCCCACACACACTGAGAGCAAAAACAAACACCATATATTAGTGTTCTTTTTTAATTAATGTTATACATAATTATTTTGAATATGGCATTTGATGATTTTTAGATTAAGAGTAAGGTCTATGAATGACAATGATACAAGAAATAGAAGAAAGAAATTTAAAGTCTTTGTTAACCTACACTGATCACACTCTCTGATGGAGATTGTGCTTGTATTTTTCAGGATGTAGCGAGAGAGCTGGGGCCCATCTAACCCTACCAACTAACCATAGGCCTATACCTGAGATTCTGGCAAGAGAGGAGCCATCACAGTCATACTGTGGAGAATCCATATGGAACCCCACAGAGAATGACGGGAGGAACCAGGGACCCACAACCACAGACATTCAATCTACACAGGATAAGCCAGTGAGACAGAAACCAACGATCTTCGACACAAAGACCACTAAACTCACAACCTTAAAGCAGCCTTAATACTCATCCACCATGACTCAGGGAACTGAGCGGAAGAGGGGGCGGAAAGATTGTAAGAGCCGTGGTGAGGGAGACTATCCAGAGGCATGGCACCCTTCAGTAACAACACACTTGGGCCAGGAGGACCAGGCTGAGTACTAGGCTATCCAGGGTCCCCTGCCACAAGGACTGATCCAGATGGCCCACGGAGGAGGATATTCAGCTGATTGGGGATGGGGATGGGGGGCATTGGGGAATTGGGGATAGCAACTCATTGTTTGCCCACTGAATAATGTAACACAATATGGACAATAAATATATATTTAAGATTAAAAAAAAAGTCTTGTCTTATTGTAAGAAAGTTGCACTGGTTGGAAATAAGTATGGCATTATTTAAAAGTGAACTCAGATTAGTTGTAAATGTATATTGCAAAATAGGCACAGGACACTATATTGTTGATAAGAAAGTCTTTTTGCATAGAAAGACACACATACAAAAGTAATACTGCTTTCATCTATTCGTGGCACTTAAAATTCATATGAATAATTACTAACCACCAATGTGAAAATTTTAAAAGGTGGTATTTTCAGAGGCAATCGTCATGTAGGTAAAACTGTCATGGCTAAATTGAGTATCCAATAAAAATGACCAGAGGGAGCTTCTTAAAACCTGGTTCATGTAAGAGTATAGCAGGAAGGTGCTATTCTATCAGCCTAGAAGTACTCATTTGATGGACACCTAATCTGCCTTCATCTTGAAGAGAAATAAACACACTTATCAGGGTGTTACAAATTAGGGGGGAAAAAAAAACTAGCAGGTCCAAATGCCTTTAAGGTAGGAAAAAACAATTATATTATATTTATTTATTTATTTATTATTATTTTTGCTGATGGGAATCCAAGTCTGTGCAGCACTGTTGAAGATAGTTTTGAACTTTGTGAAATAATTAAACAATTTCATGATGTGACCCAATACCCAATAGTGATATTCATTGCTGGTCAACCAATACCTTGAAGATTATGCTCCCTCAAAAGCCTATACAGAATTGCCGTATCTTTAAAGCAACACTTTGCTTCATCAAGTGAGACGAAAAATAAATCCAGTGGATCCAGAAAACTGAGTATTAAAAAAAAAGAACCACCCAACCATTAAAATATACATAAAACCACTTGGATGCATGTTGATGACTGATAGATGTTGATATAAATTTTCTACAGGCTTTGGGACTTTAAGTACCCATCACTAGAAGAGAAATAAGGGACAAAATCCACAGTACAGAGACTTTTACTTAAAAGAACACACATCACATCATACTCTGATGGTGGAAACATACCCCAAACCAGAAATTGTTGAAACTCAGATTTCATTCTGAATGCAAAGCTAATGTCAGCTATGACCTTGAAACATGATGACATATTATCACTGCGGGATCACTGATTGTAACAAATGAACTCCCTGGTGTCAGAGGCTGGCAGTGGGAGAGACTGGGTGTGGGTAAAATGGTGGTTATATGGGAGCTTCCTAAACCTTTTACTTTACTTGGCTGTGTACTAAACTAATATATATAATGTATTTTGTGGAAAGCTTAATCAGCTTATATCTTTATTAAATGTATTTGTTAATGATGCAGTATCTAATAAGCCATAGATTGAGGTATTCATTAAAGAAGACGAGAAATAAGAAAATGAATATAACAATAGATCCATAAAGACATTGCTTTTAGTCTGGGAGGAAAAAAATCTATATTTTATAAACTGTCAATGTTAACTTCTGAGTTCACATGTTTTTAGTTCATAACAATGACCTCATATATTTTAATAAAATTTTCAGTTACATACATAATCAAACGATGGTTTGATTTCAAAGTAAAGACACTGGGGTGTGTTAGTTTACTCCAAAGTGAAAAGGAATTAAAATAGTAAAATAAAAAAGCAAATCTCCACAATAAGTCATTTAATCTATTGCCCATCAAGACAGTGGATAAAAGATAAATTCTAAAAGATTGCAATTATTCTTAAGGAATTCTGACAGTAAAGAATGACTTGTATAAAAGCAATCCTTTTTAAAATCTTAATCCATTTTAAATGTTTCATTGAAACTTTGATTTACTTTAGTGAATATGTGTTACCAACTATAATCTGTAATGGAAAATAATTACTTGAAAGTTCTTAGTACAAATAGAGTGCATAATAAAATCAGATATGAGTTTAATTCTTAAATTTAATTTTGTAGTCACATAAAGAATATCTCACAGTGAGCTAGGAGCTTACAAATTCTTGATCTGATTTATTAATCACAGTCTGGCATTCATCATATGACTCCATTTCTATTCCATGAAGTGACAAGATTGAGAGAAAATTATCTATAATTTTCTTTCAGCTCAAAGTCTGTCTGATGATGTACACATATGATACTGTATTTTAAAGTACATATATGCCCCACAAAGTGAAATAAAGTGAATGAGCTCAGGCAGTGGTAAGATGATCAAATGGACTGAAGAGGAACATATTAATCTCATATATGAAAAACACACATCATGAATCAATCTCTAAGGATCCATCAATATGGAGCTGTTTGACTGGGGGAAAGGGAACATCATGAAAATGCTGACTTCACCCTGCTGATTCTTGTTCTATGGGTTACACAAAGAAAGTAGTGTGAGAGGCCAATGTTTCCCATTAATACCTACCTTGAGAGAGTGGGAAAAGGTGTTTCTGTTGACATTGCAATTAATTATAGGAGTCTTAATGAATATCACTGCTAAGCATGCAAGCAAATTAGCCTTTTCCCCTTTTACATTAGCTTGGAAGAATTTAAATTTGGTCTAAATAAATTAAAGTAAAGGACCCCTGTGATATTTGGTCATGTCTAGCTCTCAATTACTTTACCTCTGGTAAGGTGTTTTAAGAACTAGCCTTTTATTTTGAAACTGTGATGTTCTGCTTGCATCTATGTTCATCCTGAACTTATGCAGAAAAAGATAGCATGCACTGTAAGCTTCAAGTGTGAAGCCACTATTAAACACTGCAACAAAAACATGATGGTCATTTCCAAATCAGATCCGTCCTGTTTGACTCCAATACCACTAGTGACATGTACTGCGAGTTTTAATGTTTGATGAGAATGGGTTTAATATAATCTACTTAATGAGTCTTTTGAAATTTAAAGGAGTATGTATGATTTGCTTAACAATAATACACTTCAAGGTAATGCTTATGTAACAATAACCACATTAAAATGGAGTCACATAATATATATTAATATAGAAATGATATATTACAGGTTTCTTTATAAAACCAATAGTATTATTTATGACTATAGTTAATATTAGCATAGATCATATTTCCAAAATGAGCCAACATGCAAAAGATAATGACATAAACAGTATTTCTCAACATTGGCAATAGTGAAATTTGCAACCTGATAATTTGTTCTGTGGTTATACTTTTCATATAGAATTTAGAGCGGCAATGCTGGTCAGACCCTAAACATTATACACATAATTGATAAAAGGCATTAATGTCTCCAGGTATTGCCAAATATCCTATAGAAGGAAAAATCTTCTCTAAGTAAGTACCACTATCACTGAAAGACAGAAACTGAGAGAACTGGGCTTTCATTCTAAGAGGAAGCCTTTTGTACCTCATTTTTCATTACCCAATGAGGTGAGGTTAATGTGGCACTCACTGTACAGCCCGCTAGCACCAGTGATGATGAAAAAGTCCACAGGAATGTTCTAGTATATTTCTGGCCTGAGCTCTGACATTATAAATGAGAGCAGTGTCCTTATTTATTTTGAATTTGCTTCCATTTTGACACCACCCATAAACAAGCATTGTGGAAAGCCTTAAGAATTTCAAGCCAGTAACTCTCACTTGCATACCTAACAGATTGGTACAATATATAATGCAGAGTGGGTCATTGCACACTTATGGAAGCATAACCTTCATGGAGGGAGTGGGGAGAGGGGCTTGCCACATTTTTTTCCTAAGGATAAATCACATAAATCTTTCCATATGAGAGTTTTCCAATAGTATAAATAAATGTACAGACAATAAAGAAAGGAAAGGCTGTCAATCTCTGAGGTATCTGAGCATATGCCAAGGTATTAAACATTCTTACACTTTAGCAGACACTGTTTTCTTCCATTGAAGAATTGAATGTTAGAAGTAATGAGTTTTCATGCATATAATCTCAAGACAGGGAGTGAAAACAGAAAGAATTTTTTTAAAAGTTGCTTAACTAGAAAGAAAAGTGGTGTCTATTCCTATTTCCCATGCAAGCAATGCCGCTGTTATGATCACCTATTCATTGCTGGCACAAAACAAGGGACCAAAGCTGCTCAAGGGAGGAAAGGACTTATGTTTTGGTTTAAGGTATCAAAGGGAAGCTACATGATGACAGTGCAAAGATGGTAGTGAGGAGCTGCACATCACCTTTGTGCCACGGTAGTTGGCAAACAGAGGCAGGAAAGTGAGCCAAACACTAGCAAACTGGAGCTGGCTCTAGCTCCCCTAAACCTGCTCCCAGCAATACACCTTCTCCAGTGTAAAGCTCCACCTACAAAATTTCCATCATCTGTGAACCAACCATTCAAAATAAGTTCATGGAAGACGCCTGATATAAACCACCACATTCTGCCCTGGCCCCCATACTGATGACTATTTTTCATTCCAACTTTCAAAGTCTCGTCTTTTTTTTTATCTATCCCAACATTGTTCAAACATCCCCATAGTCCAAAGTTTCTTAAATGTTAGCCTGTGACACCAAAATAACATAATGGAACAAAGGAAACATCCATGCTGTAAAATGTGTCATTGGGCATAGCAAGGGAATATTGAATCAATACAAGATCTAAAATAAACAGGGAAAACATGAAATATTGTAGTTCAAAGTCACCATTTCTGACTAGTAATGAAGTCTCTGAGTTTCAATTTTGCCCTTCCAGTGTGGCTGTTCACAACCCAAAGAACAATCCATCCCAAGCCAGCAGCTCTCCTAGACACACATCACATATTTCTAGTATGTCCTGGTGTCTTCACTGCATACAGAACTCATTTTTTCATTACCACTTGGGTAATGAAAAATGAGATACAAGAGCCTTCTCTTAGAATGAAAGCCCAGTTCTCTGTTTTTGTCTTTCACTGCATCCTAATGGTTCTGTTGAACCTTAATGCTGGCATTTCAGAAAGCATCCCTCAAATCACCCCGTGGCCATTTCCAAAAAGAAAACCGCATTGCACATTCAATGACCCTATCTTTCCTGCATTTGTTATACTCCCATAGTACCCAGCTAGGCTACCATATTTGTTAATCTAGGGAAAAATAAAGCCACCTTTGAAGATCCGGATACTCCTTTAGCATTCACGATCCATACTTTCAAAATAGGCCAAATTCTTTCAACTTTCTCAATGCAGAACAGCTGGTTCAATCTCAAAGGTGGTGACAGCTCAAACAATTGCAGATCAATGTGCACTTTCTCCAGCCTGAAAGTTTAATTTCTTTTTGTGTCATACCCTTATGCTCACACTATTCTATTTCTATTCAATGCAACCCTGTACAGGTTCTAAGAACAAAGGAAGAATTCAGTAAGCTTCTCATAGGAATTTCCTTAGCCCAGCCCACACAATGCCATTTCTTCCCCTCATAAGCCAAATTTAACAGTCCACAAATTTTAATCCATTTAGGGCTCTCAACCTCTGACCAATATGGTCTATCAAGTGCTGCTTAGAACACTGCAAGACAACTCCATAGACCAAGATTTAAAATCTTCCTGCATTCCTTGTGCAAAACATTTCCAATGACCTAAGCCACAGTCAGATTTCTAGCAGCAATGACTTCATTCCTGTGGTAGTAATTTTCTTCTGTAGATTCCTACGTTTTGCTGGCACCCAACCAAACCAAAACACCCAAACAAAATCAGCTGATGGAAGGAAAGTTGTTCATTTTGCTTAGTGCCTCAAAGGCAAGTTCCATCATGATGGAGGAAAGATGTTATATCACAGGCTGGACATCACCTCCTCACCATAGCAGATGACAACCAAGCAGGAGAGTGACAACATAACACTTTCAGCAATGCTCCACCTTCGAGATTTCCATCAGCTCCAAAGCAAGCATCCTAAACTTATGAGTTTATTTAAGACACATAATTCAAACCACCATGACCATGTACTCTTCACAGAGCAAAGTTGTGTTAAATGAAATACGCAAGTTTGCCAGTGATACTATGGGCATCTGGGTAGTAAAAAGATGGTCTGAATAAGCTGTGGAAACATCTCACAAGGTCATAAGAAGAGCTCATGGGAGAGTTCACAAGATTCTATCACTGCAATTGTTTAGTGACCGCTCATCTTTTTGATGAAATAATTCTAAGCTTTCCATTTTCACTCTGGAGGAGAGCAAACATTTTGTTGTTGTTATTTTATTGGACAATGATTACCAAATATAGAACTCAACAAGATGAATATATTTAAGTAAAATAAAATACAGATGTAACAACAATGCTAAGACAATAATCAAATATAGCATTCTCTACACCTGAAGGTGAATTATAGTAAAACTAAACACATGAGGTTTTCTTCTTGAAATCTTCCTTGATAAATACAAAATGGTTAGAGTGTTTTCTATCAAGTAACAAATTCATTAAATAAAATTAAAGGCACTCACTAAAAACAGACTACACATAAGATTTTTCCAACAGTAAAGAAGGAAATTTTCATCATTTACTAATTCATTAAAATTATGAAAAGGACAGACACATGCATTTTCAACAAAGTCTACAATAAAGGAGCTAGCATATAACCACTATAGCTTGAAAAGATCTTCTGATGTTACATTATACCACATGTATCATCCAACCTAGAAAATACTCCAATGTAAGATATAACAGATATCTAATGTGATATATAACATATCTATTTGGGGTTTATTACTGTAGATTACTTATACTTGCAGTAGCCTATTATTATAGGATAACAACAACATAATTCAGAGACTTGAAATGTGCCATGAATTAGGCATATGTTACATTCTACTAAGTAAAACCCTTTCCCTACTATGAAAACAAGCCTAAATTTATCTGCAGGAAGAGGATATGGGGCCTTACCATGTCTAATTTACTAGCATAACTGAATAATTGCAGAATTTTTAAGCCAGGGCTAACTCTAGTGACCCCTGAAGAAGCATCAGGACCAGAAGAGATTGATAAAGGAGCTTTTTTTTCAGTGTTCCAATTCACCCACAGGACCAGGAGATGAAAAGATGATTATTTGTGATTTTGGCTCTACAATAAGTTATTTTTTCAAAGTTTTTGCTACCTAGAACTGAAGTACGCTTACACTAGTGCCAACCCATTTGAATTTGACCTTTAAATAAACATAGTGGAGTGAAAGTCCTCTATGGTGAAAATTTTAAAACCCTGAATAAAGAAATAGAAAAGACATTAGAAAATGGAAAGACCCCTCCCCTCATGCTCATGGTTTAAAACAATCAATATTTCGTAATGGATAGCTTTCTAAAAAGAATCTCCAGATTAAATTCACTCCTCATCATTCTTCATATAAACAGAAAACAATAAAATGCTATAGAAAAACAAAGTTCGTGGATAGCCAAAACAATTCTGAACAAAAAGAATAAATCTGGAGGTATACCAGATTTAAAGTTGTACTATGGAGCTATAATAACCAAAAGAGCATGGGAGTCCATGGAAACAGACATGAAAGTGAGTGGAATGGAAGACCATATGGAAACTCATATAGCTACCACCTCTGATGCACAACCAAAATTAGACACTGGAGAAAAGATATCTTCTTCAACAAATGTGGCAAAGAATCTGGATATATGCATGTAGAAAAATGTAATTCAATCCCTGTTTCTCATCTCAGAGAAGAGGTAAATCTACTTGAGGAAAAAAAATCCCACAGGACATTGTTGAGAAATTAGTAATGTGACATATATCTGCATGTAATTCAAATGGTTAAACACAATTCCAGGAAAAAGACATAATGGATTCAGCATTTGCTGCTATTCCATAAAAGTTAAAGAATAACTTGGGCTGGAAGGGAAACTCAAAAAATTTAAGAATAGCAAGGTTGGAAGCTGGTTGTGGTAGTGCACACTTTTACTCCCAGTACTCAGGAGTCAGAGGTTGGCAGGTTGCTCTATGAATTCAAGGCTAACCGGAGACTGCATAGTGAAATCCATATGAATATGAATTCCATATGAATAACAAAGCAGAAAATGTTTTCTCTTTTCTTCTTATAGGATCAGTTTTAGTCTGGAAACCAGATAGAGCTTTAATCTAGATAAGCCAAAGACACAGGGCAAAAAAGAACTCACAGAAATTTTGTTCTACCTGGGGGAGGGCTTTGAAACAGGGAAGCCTACCTAGAATATTCTATAGTAATAACAGAGACAGAAAAAAAGTCTCTTGTACCAGGTATGTATATCTAGAGACCAGGCAGCATCTCCTACATGAGGTCTGTGGAAGCATTTTTAGATTACATGGTGATACAAACAAGGTCTCCATGAGAGTTTAACAAATTCAGAACAAATAAGCATAAATCAGCATTGAAAAGGGTCAGAGAACTAAGTGCTGGAAAATAACCCCAGAAAAGTAGGTTATAACTTAAATGTTAAATTTAAACCTACTAAAATAAAAGACTTAAAAAGGATTGAGTATTTTTACAATATTTAAAAGGTTCAAGATAAAATCAAAGGTAACTTGTTACATCAAGTACCAAGAAACGAGGAAGAAAATACTATTGTGAATAAAACACACAGGTATATCAAATATTGAAAGCATCCAATAGTAATTTGGAAACACCCATCAAAGTTTAGAATTAATTAAACTTTCTTTGAGGCAAAGTAAAAGAAATAGCAAATATCATTAAAATTTGAAATTATGGCAAAAGAACAAAAGAGCTATTAAAGGACTAAGATATACAATAAAAGAGACTAATGGAAATAGCATACTAGCTAATGAGTTCTTTGTCAGAATGGAATTAAAAGGAAGAATCCAAAAACTTCAGGAAAGAACAATGGGATTTATTAAATCTTCACATCAAATAAAATAAGATCTATACCTCATCACCACAATCATCAGCACCCTTCCACCAAAAAATGTAGAATTTCAGCAAATCAAGATAATAAGTACAATAAGAAAAGAGACAACATTCATGTCATTGCACATCTAGAAAGGAGGAGAATATTGAAATCTAGGTTTTCAATAATGGTTAAGATGTCTCACATATGGTGCCATAAAAAAGCTTGCAGAATCAAACACTGGGCATCTCAATCAGGATGAATTAAAAACTAATTCACACTCCACAATATAATTGGTATTTTTAATTAATATCTTTATTATGAATAAGTATATACATTGTAGGAACAACTCTAGTTAAAGTGTCCCCGTTTCCCTCCTTTCTGTCCCCTACCTACTGGGGTCTTTTGTCCCTGTGCATACTGGATCTGTCCATAGGTTAGGGGGTTATGAACTGCACCAGAGGTGGCCAGATTTTCTTTTTCTTCCCCCTTTGTGCATTTTTGCTGAGGGAGACAATGTCTCTGGATATTTTCCTCCACCATGGCTCTTACAATCTTTCTGCCCTCTTTTCCACTCAGTTCCCCAAGACATAGTGGGTAAGTTTTAAGACTGCTTTATTGTTGAGATCTTAATTATCTCTGGATCTTTGCCCTGGGTTGTATTGGATATCGTTGGTGTCTGTCTCCATTGACCTTTCATGAATTATTAGATTAGATTTGCTGTGGTGATTGGTCTCCTTTTTGACTTGTCACTTTCTCATAGGTTTCATTTGGGCTCTGTGTGAAGGCTAGGTGTGTTTGTCTCCTGTCAGGATGTCAGTCATTATCCAATGTCTTGTTGGTGGAATTGGGTTGCTTTCTCACTACCTTCTGAAAAATACAAACAGAATCTTCATTGGAGAATGAGATAAGTGTAGGTTAAATGAGACAACATTGCTATTTTGGCTAGCTCCTAATGACTGTGGTTCTCTGTTGCTTTCTGGTAGTGGGAATTTCCCCTTGGGGCCGGGGTTCTTGGTTCCCATAGGATTATGTTGTGGATCCCAATTCCAGTTAAGGGTTCCTTGTCACTGAGTGGATCTCTTAGCCAATCAGTAAGCCTTTGATTACCCTCCACAGTTTAGCGCCACTGTTGCACAGATGAGCATGTTTTGGGGTAAGGGGATTGAAACCCATCCCTCTGGAACACAGAGGAAATGTACAGCAGCATGTCAGTAGGGATATTCATGATGGTCTATTAACATTAGGACATGCAGTTCCTGTGAGTTCACATTCCCGCTGCTCATCTTGGCTAGAATCACAAACATCCTTCATGTCCACAGATGCACAAGATAGAATGCTTTATTGAATATTTTGAATGAATTTGAATGTTCATGGAAAGGGTGTTGTAGAAATTTCCTGTGACAGACAAAGTCATTTCAGTAAGAGGAGAGTTTCTTTTGCTCTTACAAATTTAGGAATTTATGACTTGGGTGGGGGGCAAGCATAGATAAAGCATTGGCCCTGCACTTCCGGAGTTTTATAGGGTAGAGAAATGTTTAAGTGACATCATACATGTAAATTAACAAATCAGGTAGAGCACAAGAGAGCTCAAAGCTTAAAATGGGTTCTAAGAAATGTAGATAAGCCTCTGTTCTCATGTCCTCCCCTACCTTCCTTATTGATCAAAGTGTGTAAATTTTAAAGCCCAAATGGCAGGTCCAGTTAAAAAAAAGCAAGTTAAATCACAAGTTGCTTGGTTTACAATGGATTCTGGAAGTACAGAGAACCCCATAGATATAGACAAAGGAGTGACAGCAAGCATTCTTAGTCTTCTGTTATCTAAGCTTGTGTTCACAGACCTCAAACAGTAGCTGTCTCTGTCTCCATGTCATCTTCCAAATTTGAGCAATATTCCTTCAGTAATGTTTTTAGCAATATCCTAATCTTCCATTACAAGGGTAAGGGGAAAATCAGTAATATATTCACTTGAATTAATGAAAAATATACTATAGTCTTTAAATATAATGATCTGTCTTCCCCTAACATAGAAAGGTATTGGAGTGAATAAAGCAAATTGCAGGACCCATAGAACAAGATGCTATTTATTTTATTTTTTATTGTTCATAATTAGAAACACTGTAAGAATAAGTCTTGTGTGGCACCCTGCTTTCCCTCCTCCCTTCCTCCTACCCATTGAGGGCCCTCCTCAGTGGGATTGCAGGAATGATCCATGTGCAGGAAGGTTAGGATACTTCTGGCTGTGATGGCAAATACAATCTTGTCATCCTGATGGAAACAGATGATCAAGATTTCAAGCCCAGCCACATCCATGGCCACAG
>PVHP010003721.1:44982-76437 GCA_004024765.1 Zapus hudsonius
TATATATATATATATATATATATATATATATATATATATATATATATATATATATATATATATATAATAGTATATGCATGTGTGTTTGTGTGCCCTATGAGCACTCAGGCCAGAGAACAGCATGAGTATTCCACTTTGTTTTCTTGACACAGTATATTTCCCTGATCCCCAGTGGCTATATTCTGGTCAGTTTGGTGGACAGGGAGTCACTGATTCTCTTGTCTCGGGTCCTCTCAGGACTGGTGCTACAGGCATTCCTGACAACATCTAGCTTTTTATGTAGGTACTGGAGTTGAACTCAGATCCTCAGGCTTACAAAGTAAGTGCTCTTATCCACTGAGCCATCTCTACCAGCCAATAAATTATTTTTAACACTACGATAGTAACTCTACAGATAAGAAAATGAATCATGCCTGAGGAGAATCTGTGTAGAGAAATATTTGCCTCCTCTATAATATTTTAATGTATGCAAACAATATAATAATGTACAGTTTATATAGTTTAAAAATGTGTTCGGATTCAATATGGCTAATAAGTTGAAAAAATTACAATTTTTAAGAGCTAAGAATCAATCTTTAAGATTTAAGAAATGAAATGCCAATATGATCCTAATTTTTGAGTGCTTAAAATGCTTCATATTTTTGAAACATCATTGTTTTGACAGCAGAAGTGGCAGGCAAGACCTAGGTCATTTTCTGGAAGATCCTTCCATGTCTACTGAGGTTGCCATGGGCATAGTTCAAAAGGGCAAGGCAGAAAAGTAATTTTTGTAAAGAGTAAGGTTTTACACAGAGGGTCTGCTGGTAAGAAGCCAGAAAATAGGTCAGTGTGTCAAAAGTCAGATGAGCAGGTAGATGTAGCTTGTGAATTGACTGAAAGTGACAGGATGCCAGAAAGATTGAATCACCTGGTGTAGAGCAGAGACTACAAGAACAGATGTGAATAGGGTTCCACTCAGGATGAGTTATAATCTGCCACACAGGGAATACTCACAGTTTCTGTCTACCAATAATAACTCCATGTTTCATTTTTTGTTCATGAATAACTTTCACAGTTAGGGTGCTATAGAGTTACAAAATGAAAGTATTCATCTAGTCTCTCTGGATTTTTAAGAGTCAAAAGCAGAGGTAACAGGGCTCTTGGTTCCTATAGTCTTATTAAAGGACCAAAGATAATACATTTTTATGCATTAAATCAATTTAGCAATTTCAATTCTGGGAACTTGACCAATATCATTAATAATACCATTAATTTATGATACTTAGTTAAGGACATTTATTACAATATTACTTGAAACAGTGAAGTATTAAAAGCCATTTAGAATCCTTAAACATGGTTGACTACATTTTGGTCTATTTTTACTGTAGATACTGTTACTTATGAGAAGGGGAGGAATCTGACTCCCGAGTATGGTGATGATTTACCTCCAAGTCAAAATATTAAGTGATTGAAGACATAAAGTGTCAATGGATATTATGACCACCAGGATTTATTAGGACAGAACAAATACATACATATATATATATACATATGTAAGTATGTATATATATGTATGTAAATATATATATAGAGAGAGAAAGAGTATACACACTAGAGAGAAAGAGAGAGATAGTATACAAACTATACCACATAACTATATTAGGAGACATCTAGTAACCATTTTACTGTGTGACTGGGTGTTAAAAACTAAGAGTGTTTCAAATGACTAGAAAAACATTTCTTTTGAACTCTGCATGTTTAGCCAAGTGAGAATTTTTGTGTTCAATACATTCCTGCTGTTCTTTTCAATATTCACTCCATGTTTTAGTCTCATGTAAGACCTAGATCCACTTGAAAATACACTTTTAATCTTAGGTATTACTATATCTAAAGAAACAATGAATCTTTCTTATCACCCCCTTCCTGCTGGACTTCCTAATGCATTTGATTCCCAGCTATTAACCCAGGAAACCTATGGTCACAGGCACTTCATGATTCTAAAAGCCCTATAGGTTCAGTTATGTATGGATATTCGTAAAAAGATTTTTAATTTTTTTCTACTGAAAAATGTTGGCAACATTCCCATTGCTTGTGGCTAAAATTTCCTAGGAGATCAGCCAGGCAATCCACAGGGGAGTTCAACTATTCCTGGGAAATACTCTTTGCTTAGGAGTGAAAAGAACAATGTGATTGTACACTCTGAACAGGATTATACAGTTTTTTGTTTGGAGTGGGATAAAAATCAGTAGTTTAGTCAACTAAAAGGCTTAAAATCAATGTTAAAAATTCTTCAACAGGTTTTATAACTGGAACAAAATAATTGCAACCATTAAAATAACTATACATCCTTAGTGAGATATTTGAGGATATGCATCAATTCAGTTGCTTCTCAAACTGTGTACAATGTACGCAGGTTAAAAAATGCTGCTATGGAGAGAATACACCTCATCTTTGCAACTGATTACATGGCCTTAGTTGGTATTTGTAAATAGATTCTAATACTACTCATTCTGTACTTCCTACACCTTCAGCAAGCACCACAACAGGTCTTGACAGCAGGTCTTGGTTCTTTACCTGGAGGGGCAATGGGCCAGATTCCTGACAGATCTGGGCCATTTATCACAGTATATTGATTGGGGTGTTATAATTTCCCATTGCCTTTGGTAACACCAAGATGTACTCTATAGAGTCTCCTGCACTCCAGACATACTCTTCAATACCTCCATTATGGAGGAGAAGCACAATTTCTCCCTGTTAGTCTGGATCAATCATCACTGCCAACACATACATTCCTTTCTTTCCCTATTGACTGAGAGCACAAGGAGGCCAGGGAGAGTCTTAGCTTCCAGTTAAATGGAATCCACTTTGTGCCTCCTAGAAAAAGCACTCCAAAAAGTCTGGAACCAGTACTTCTAGTCCAATGGAGCATAAGATTCTGGAGAAAGGAAACAAAATTTGGCTAATGGGTCACTTGGGTTGATCTAAGTGAGAGCATTCCCATATAAACCCCTTGATTCCTGTACCCATAAATCACGGCTTTAGGAGAAAGAGTATCATATACAGGACACTGGTTGAGATTACACACAGCCTATTGGAGAGCCCTGCCCAGCCCTTCAGGCAATTGTCACCTAGTTGGCCCTGTAGCTATTTATTTAAAAGGCATTCCACCATTCCACCATTCTATCAAGTCAGATGTTTCAGGGTAGTGGGGCACATGAAAGAACCAGGGAATTCCAGTTCATGAATCCACTGCTTCACTTTCTTGGATGTGAAGTGAATTCCTTTGTCTGAAGCAATACTGTGTGGAATACCATGATGGTGGATAAAGCACCCTTTAAGCACATTGATAGTAGTTTTGCAGAAACACTGGGAGCAAGAAAAGCAAATCCATACCCAAAATAAATGTCAGTTCCAGAAAGGACAAAATGCTGTCCATTCCATGATGGAAATGGTCCAGTATAGTTAAGTTGCTACCAAGTTGCTGGCTAGTCTCCCTGAGGAATGCTGCCATACTGGAGGATCATTGTTGGTCTCTGCTGATGGTGCATTAGGAACTCTTGCAGCAGCCTTAGCCAGGTCAGCCTTCATTAGTGAGAGTTCATGTTGTTGGGCATATGCATAACCTGCATCCTTGCCACCATGGCCACATTGTTTATGGGTCCTTTGGGCAATGACAGGGATGGGTGAGGAAAAATTGGACACTATCCACAGAACAGGTCCACTTACCTACTTGAGTATTAAAGTCATCATCCAATCAGGTCACCTTCTGATGAACATTAACATGAGACACAATTACCCTGATGTTCTTTGCCCATTCAGAGAGGTCTATCATATTCTTCAAATGTTTTTCTCACCAATTTACCAGTGCTCCTTCGAAGTCTAAGACCATCCAGCCACGGCCTATGAATCAGTTTATAGCCACACATTTGACCTTTTTTTCTTCCAAGCAAAATGCATAACCATGTGCACTGCCTGAATTTCTTCTCATTGTGAAGACTTCCCTTCACAACAGTCCATTAGAGTTGTCCCAGAATGAGGCTGAAATGCTTCAGCTGTCACTTTTGGGAGGTACCTGCATAATATGCAAAACCATCTAAACCATGGTCAATGTCTCTCTTCCTTAGGCAATTAATCATAGGGTACACCCTATGAGGCCATAGGTGCATGCCATGGGACAGAAGGCACTGTAGCAGGAGTAGCAACCATAGGAATTTTGGCAACTTGTGCTCTCAGGGCCTGCTCTAATCAGGTCAAATATATACCGCTTCCACTTGATGATGGACTGTTGCTGCGCATGTCCAAATTTATGGCCTGGTGGGTCAGATAACACCCCACTCATAATGGGTAGCTCGGGTAGCATAGTAACTTGATGGCCCATTGCAAAGGGTTTGGTTTCCACTAAGGACCGAGAGCTATTTCTCCCACAGTGAATAATTGTCTGCAAATGACAATAGTTGCTGTTATATGTAAAGAAGACATCACATTGGGAGCTGCTGTTGCTGCATTCAGTGAATTAGATTCAATGGGAATAACTGAATCTCACAGTAGCAGTAGCCAAGAGGCAGTATTTAATCACCAACAAAGAGGCGAGCATATAAAGACAATATAGGCAAAACATTGCTCATGATGGTTTGAGTTGTGTAGACCTTTGGTCCAGGCTGATTTATCAATTTGTTTCCAGAAAAGAAGTACCTAAGAAGCCTACTAAGTTCCTGCTTGGTCTGTATATGCAGAAAGGTTTCAGAACAAAGGAATTAAAGGTTACAGTGCATTGTAGTAATGGGGAATCAAGTGCTCTTATTCAAATTCTGGACTTGAATCAGTTTAAAGATCCAGAGCCCCTTGAATGAAGGGGTGGCCAGATTCCCCTGAGGAAGGACCCTCCTGCAACTGCCAAGTGTTTGAATATTGAATTTACTCCTATTGTTTCTCAGAGGGACATAAAGACTTTTGTTATGGTAACTGTACATTGGGGGAAAAAAAATAATCAGACCTTTTTGGACCTGATAGACACTGGCACTAAATTGACATTGATTCCATGTGACCCCAAACAGCATAATGGCCATCCAATTAAAGTCAGTGTTTAAAGATGTCAGGTGATCAATGGAGTCTTGGCAAATATTCCACTGACAGTGGGTTCAGTGGGTTCCCAAACTCATCCTCTGGTTATTTCCCCAGTGGCAGAATTCATAATTTTCTAGATATAGTTAACAGTTGGCAGAATCCCCACATTACTTCCCTAATGTGTGGAGTTGGGGCTATTAGAATTGGAAAGGGCAAATGGAAGCCATTAGAGCTCCCACTGCCAGTGAAAATAGTGAAGCAAAAACAATATTTCATCCTTGGAGCACCCCTCACAAATGTGTTTCTTATACTCTTTAGTGAAAGCCACATCTTCTGGACCCTCCCATTGTGGGGACAGAGACAAGTTTAAATGATGAATCCACTCCAGAATTCCAAGTTCTCTAAATCTTTTAATCCCTTCATCAACACTAACTAAAGGGATATCCTTCAGTATTTATATAATAGGATCAGAATTCCCTGAACCTAGGAAGTGCTCCTATAAGAGATGTTATGCGTTCATTGGTGGCTCATACCCAAGCACTTTTTGGTGAAACTCTAATGTTAGCATCTCACAATATGAATGTATTTGGAAACAAGTTCTTTAAAGAAATCAGAATAATAAATGAGATAATAAGGCTAGAAGCTATTCTAACATGACTGTTGTCCTTGTAGATGGACATCAGGGCAAGACACATTTATAGGTGAGATCATGCGAAGACATGATGAAAATTCATCTATGTGTTGAGGAGAGAGACTTTGAAATGAAATAAACACTAACAGACCCTTGATCTCAGATTCTGAGTCTGTGTAATTACAATAAGACTGACTTCCTTCCTTTAATCCACATAGTCTAAGGAACTTTATTATGGGACCCCTAGCAAACAAACACATTTGGCAACTAAAAATGGCAATCCTTTCTGCCTTTAGTGTTAGAAGTGAGGAGGTTGATGTCCTGAAAAGTTAAGTAACTTAGATAGGGTTGCCTTAACCTTCCTATAAAAATAAAACAATTTATCTATAATGAAATTAAGCCTAGAATCTATTATCCTAACTGGGGCATTTTTGAGAATGTGTTTGGTACTATTAATAAATGCCATGGGAGATGAGGTACAAAACCAGGTCATACACTGAATAGAATATACCTTAGGTTCCCAGACAAAATACACAATTCTAAGTCCACCAGAGATTTTATTTTAAAAATATTCTTAATGCTACTGAATTTGATTAATCAATTGTAAATATGTCAATAGAAGCTAAGTGAAATATTGGCTTTCTTATGAGTATCGGCAGGAATATGGATATGTATATGGATTGTGATATATTCCATATATCATATATGGTGATAGATTTTTACAGGCACCTTTGTTTTCCTCTGCTGCTTAGTCTGCTTTAGAGTTTAGTCCAAATTACATGCTGATCCCAGTGTAAACATCAGCAAAATACATCATTTTCTTAATACATTTCTTGATTTTACCTCTGTTTTGCTCATTAACGTCCCTTCTATCTGTGTCTTTTGTAGAGTTGCAAATTTTAGTATGTTTAGCTGTCCTTCTTCACCACCTTTCATTTCCTGGAATAAAGTTACTGATACGCATAGGTCAGACCTCATTCAAAGCTGTTGTTGAAATTTGGCTTTGCCGCTCAGTGCTAGGAGCAACACCTGCAGCCACACTTCTCTCTTATTACACCCCTGCCAGTGCCCTAGTTTTCCTCTACATAGATTTCCACAACTGAGTGCAGCCATGCAGAGTTTCTAAGGTTGGATAAAAATATGGCAACCCAGGGACCATATGGAAGGAACCAACATAAAATTATAATACCTGCACATGTTCTCTAGTTGAAATAAATAAAAAGTAATTTCCCTTCTCCAAAATCAAAGCCATGCAATTACATGAATTTTTCAATAAAGGGACATGTTCCAAACTACAGCAACACTATAGGTTGCCTGTAATTATAATGTGCTACTTTACTGAAATTACCCCAGATCAAAAGAGAATAATTCTAGCTTCACTGCGTTGAACCATGTGAACCATTGCCAAAAATAGAATGTCGTATTGGCCAGCTCCAAATATGTAACTGCTGAAACTGAGGGAAGAGAGAATAGTTCACTGGTGTGATTTCAACAAAATTCTTGCTGTGTTATTCTTTCTGAGTTCATTTTTCCACAAACATTTAACTGTGACACACCTGCCTCATTTCTTAGAAGAAATCAGGCATCTGTCTGAGATTGGTCTTGGAGTAGAACTAAATGAACAACTGTATATCTCTTGGGAATCTATAGACAGTATAGACCTCCTTCATCTTTAAGAAACACAAATGAAAATCAGCAAAACATTCTCTATCCCTGCCTTAATTCAGTGATTCATAGGTATTGAGGTTTCCAATAATAACCCAGTTCATGGAGAAAATCTGTGATGCTATATGCATGAATTCATTTGCAGTGGCTGGAGCCCTGGCATACCCATTATGTCTCTGTGACTCTCTCTCTCTCCCTCCCTCTCTCTCTCTCTCTCAATAAATAAATAAAATATTTAAAAGAACAGATTTTTTAAAGTATCATTTACTGCTATCACTCTTCCCCAAAACACACTAATTCCGTCTATGAATCTGGTTGGTTTTCACTTTCTTTGCCATTAACCTAGACCATTGCAATATCCACTTAGAATTCTCCCCAATTTCCACATAACACAGTAGATCTGGTCATCCTAATTAATCCCTTCCCATGGACCCCAACCTGTCTTAGGACAAGCACTGAAATTCTTCACATAACCTACATGGGCTTGTATGGCTCATCAGCTGGTTTTCCCCCACCTTCTCTCATAGCACTAATGCTTCTCCCCTTAGTGATGCTGCCACTATGTGGCTGTTTTAAACTATTCTAAATAAGCCCATTTGCTTCAGCCCTAGGTATTTTCACAATAGGTCCTTTGTTTTGTTGTACTGTGCTGTGACATAATGGCAATTTTTTTATGTAGCCCAAACTAGCCTGGAAATCAGTGATCTCCTACCCCACCTCCTGAGACAGAGATTGCAAGCATTTACCACAGATTCTGAAAGCTTTTCTTTTAAGAAAAAGCAAGCAATGGCTTAGTTCACATTTGTATATATTGCAAAACAAGCAGTGGTTTACTTTGTACACTATCCTACCCAAGGCTTTGTACTTTAATTAGAAAAAAGTTGATTCTCAATCATTTCATTAACAGTTAACAAGTGTTATCATTGCACACTCTAACCATTATTAATCAGAACCTCTACTCATGTTCACCACCATTGTAAAACATTTATATGGACATAGTCAATATACACATTTTTATTGGAAATTTCCATCTCCAAGACAAACTCAGTGAGGTCTTAATTTACATCCCAGAACACGTCAGTGGAATTATAAGCTGTGGTCCTGAGATGCTTTGCAGAATTTAGACAGTAGTCTCCATTAGATTTATTTTTCTTTTTCCTTATTATTCAGTCTCCTCTTAAGTACAGTTTAAGCACAGGAGATTTTTTTTTGTCAAAATACAATAAAAACTTGAATTCTGTCAATATATTTTTATGCCTTAATTGTGCATAAAATTCCTAAGAATACAGTCTTGCTTTCAGAGAAGAGTTGGCCTAATCCAACTGAACTCCATAGTGTTAGCAAATGTTAGATACAGAAAAAAATGTTTTAAAGGAAATAATGGCCATATAAAACTTGAAATATGTAGTCTCATAAGAGAAAAGTTAAAAGGCTAAAATAATGCTGTTAATGGTGCATTTTTACAAAATAGATCAGGACATGTTTGTAATGGATTATCGTAAATACATCTATTTTGTGCATAATTAATCCAACTAGAATATGATAGAGCATATAGTTGCTTGTTTGGCCTAAGAATAGACATAATAGAGAAGAGATGGCTTCAACAAATTTTGGGGTTTTTAGGTAATGTAGCAACCAGACCACTTTCATAGATCCACACTCATTTTGCATACTGTAGATAGACATGCATAGTTATTTTATTTGTTTGCTTCTTTCTTGCCTTTGTGTTAAACTTTTCTCCGGCTATTCCTTAATCTTGCCTCCTGTGTGCTATTATTATGATCTACTTGTCCTTGCAAACTTGTCTAAAGTTAATTTACTTGAATTATTTGATCATACGTCATTTGGGATATTATATATTCATACCTCTGTAATGAGGTTTATGCAATTAGTGTTTTATTCATAAACTGTGGCAAGTAGGATAAACTGAATTTCATCAGACTCACAATATAAGTCAAAATTTAAAGATTAAACTTTATAAAAGCCCATATTCTGATTGATGGTTGAAATCAAGAATTTTATTCTTTTCCATTTGTAAAATGCTCATTTCTCTATGTCCAGGAAAAACTTCATTTTCCCTTGAATACTCAGCTCATTGTACTAAATGTAGCAATTCTCAATAAACTAGGAAGTCCATTATAAAAGGCCACCTTGAGCTGGACTGGGTAAACTTAATTGTAGCTCTCACTGCCCATGTTAACAGCAACACTGAAATAAGTTACTACAGTCTGGGGCACTGTCCCCATTCTGTGAACTCAGATGTAAGTCCCAGGTGAGCTACAGAAAGGAAGCACTAATCAAGAGCAAGTGTTCAGTCTGCCACTGAGTAGCAGAACCTTAAATGCACGAATGATCCAACCCTATCATTCTCTTCCAATCCCTGAATAAACCCACAGTTTCAATGTATATGAAGTGGTCCCAGTTTCCTTGAAATGCACTCATAGTGTTCCGTTGTTTTTATTGTATAAGTAACATTTTCAAAATCAATAAGAATTACTATTACTGTTTTGTAAATGACCTAAATTCATTTTTACCTATTCCAGAAACTGTTACATTATAGAATTGTTAACCTTGGAATAATATTTGTAGTCATTGTAAGGAGACTATGAACTTGAGGTCACAGAGTTGACTTTTCCCTCCTATTTGGAGAGAGAGAGAGAGAGAGAGAGAGAGAGAGAGAACGCGAGCTAGAGAGGGAGAGCACAGAACTTTCAACACTCAGGTTTCACTCCCTCTAAACTCATCACTGGTCCCTAAGTCCTTTCTGCTTCCAACACTGATTCTATAAATCCTGGTTGGATTTTTTTTAATTATCACACCTTAGGTAAGATTTTTTATGACTGCAGGCTATTTTTGTACCAGTTACGTTTTGCTCACGCATCCTTTAATTTGAACTTTCTCCAGAAAATAATCAGTATGTTTTATCTTTGCTAATTGCTCTATTTGCCTTTTTTAATGTTACAGGTAAACCACCATTAAAGAAGACTGAGATTCCTCCTCATTTGCCCACCCCAATGCTATCAGATACAGCTGTCTCAAAGGTCAAGTTAATTTCTAAATTAGTTTGGCAAACATTGTATTTATAGGCCATTTAAAAGTAGCACCAATATCTCTCTCTACCTGAAGAATAGAATTGGGTCACTCGTTACATTAGTACATCCTAGGCAATTTTTCTTTCACATGCTAAAAAAGGGAAAGCCAGCAAGAGGCACTAGAAATGCAAAATTTTCCATGATTAGTTTGTGTTCTGGAGAGGAAAATGTGTACCTCTGAAGTGATTAGTTTGTGAAACATTAGCTTTAAAGGCTCTGTAAATCATCGCAAATCTTGCAAATGTTCCTGAGTTCTGCTGTCTGAAAATGGTTGTGGAAATTATGGATTTCACAATCCCTGATCACTCCTGTGGAAAGCATTCTCAAGGCACACACCTGAGTGCCTCTGAGCTGGCATCTGCTTGTCAGAATCCTGTGTTTTGTTTCCTCCTTGCTCAGGAATCAAGAGCAGGAACTCCTCACTCCACAATGGGGTCACTGCTAATTTCAAACTGGTCAACATTCAAATTTTAACAAGACTAATAAAAATGAAAAACAATCTAAAACATGTTTCTTTTTATTCAGGGGAAGAAAAGACCAGCTCAGAAACGTATTGGAAGTTAGTCTCTTACAAAGAAAATTAAAAGAAATAAGAGGAAGATAAATCTAGAAGAGTTTAAAGACAGCAGAAATTGGGAAGGAGGGACCTAAGCATGTCTGGAATCTAGTTGTACTTCCAATTTAGTATAAATCATGGCTGCAAGATGCTATGCAGGGAACATGACAAACCTGTAGATGAACTGATCAATCAGTAGATATATGGTTAACAAAAGACTCAAAGACTTGTCACCAAATGATACACAATAGGATATAAATTAGGAAGTAGGAAAACAAATTCTGATGAGCACACTAATAAAATTCAAAGTGTCTTGAATAGAATGCTATTTTTAAGTATTGACATGGCTGAGACTTGAAGGAGGTTCATTTATTTTAACATTCCTAGAGAAATGCTCAGTGATTAACACATACTTATCACCGATGAATGAGTTACTGAATGAATGTTTATAAACAGACCATTTATATTTTAAAAAGGTATGATCTCTAATTTTCCTAAGTTTTTTCTACAATACACTAACCAAGCATTATTGAATTTTGAAACAGAAAATATGTATCTTTTGCTTATTAAGAAAGGGATAGAGTAAGGCTGGTGAAAGAGAATAAAACGGCTGAAGCAGGATGTAAGGAAGCCAGTGTGTTACCCCAGGTGGTACAGCCAAAAGGAACAGCACAACTTTTACCAAATTTAAGTTTCATGCTCCTGAAGTTCAGTGTCCAGAAGGTATTAAAAACCAAAAATTAAGTAAATGACTTAGATAGCAATCACAACAACATTCTTTCCTGTGAAATATTGACTCCATGATTTTGCCCTTCCTCTTAGAAGAACTAACATTTCTGGGCAAGGGGGCTCACTCTTGCAAAGCCTGAACTCAAAAAGCCTTGAAATATTAGGATGCCATGAGATTGAGGCCAGAAGCCCGGGCTACAGAGTGGGTTTCATGTCAGCCTCGGTTAGATTGAGACCCTGCCTCAAAAAAAAAAAAAAAGACAGACAGACAGACAGACAGACAGAAAGAAAGAAAGAAAGAAAGAAAGAAAGAAAGAAAGAAAGAAAGAAAGAAAAGTAAAGAAAAAAAGAGAAGAAAGAAATTGAACTACTTATGAAAATAATTTTGCAAAACTTCAGGGTGGGGTGGTGCACACCTTTAGTCCCAGCATCTGGAAGGCAGAGGTAGGAAGACTGGTGTGAGTGTAAGACCACCCTGAGACTACACAGTGAATTCCAGATCAGCCTGAGCTAGCATGAGACACTACCTCAAAAAACAGTTCAGTGTAATCGTTGCCAAAATTCTTATTCTCAAGTGGTATCTTTGAAAATTGTGTCACAATCCCAATCTGACATCACATTTTCATGAGAATTAATTGATGAATAATTAAGTATAACTGATTAATGTTCAAGTAAGCATGGTTTAGCCCAGTCAAGTCATGAATGTTGGAGTTTATGAATAACATGCTATGCAGTCTCCAGGAGCAATGTCTGATGATTACATTTTTTCACTTTACATGTAATTGGCATTTTTACCTTGAAGAACTCTTGGGCATGTACTGTTGAATTTAGGAGGTATAGAGGAATCCTAGTAAGTAGGCAAGCCTCCGAAAGTCTTGCTTTGAAGCCTGGTTCATGTATCTGCATGAACCTCAGATGAACAAGGAAAACATTTTCTGTAATAATTGTATACATTTTGAGAAGTACTTTTAGTCCATTCAGACTACTATAAATGAATTTCTTAGATGTGACAATGTTTAAAAAAGAGAAACAGGCTGTGCATAGTTAGGAAATCCAGTATCAGAGTTCCAGCATCTCTCAAGTCTGCTGAGGGCTCACTCTTCCATAGGTGGTATCTTCTAACTGTTCTCACAATCTGAAGAGAACAAGAACCCTTTAGACTCCTTTATAAGAACATGCATTGACCCTATTTCTCAAGCTCCTAGCTCAGTACTACTGCACTAGTGGTTGTACCTCAGCATAAGAATTTTGGGAGGTGACAAACTTTCAGACCATAGCAGCTGCATAAATTATTGCTGTCACATTCAACTTTATAATTACCATAGTCTCCATCCCCAACCTAATACCTCTGCCTGGGTATGTCAACAAGTACAAACTGAGTTTACCTCATAACATAAATCTCTTCCTTTAGTTTTCAAATCTCCACGTGACAGGAATTTATCTTTTGTTTGGTTACTGGCTTTTTAAATAGATAAATCAGAGAGTGTCTGTGGTCTTGCCTATGAATCCACGAGGATAACACAGGCATACACACTGCAAGGGAATTCAGAGGTTGTTTACATTCTGTGCTGGGATTTTCTGTGACTTCTTAAAAATTTATGTTAAATAGTAGATGATAGGTAGGTAAGTAGATCAATACATACATGATAGTTGAAAGATAATAGATAATAGTTGATAATAATAGATAGACAGATAGATTGATAAATTGAAAGATAAGTAGAAATGGAAAAGGGGCATATCAGAGTCTCTTGCTGGTGCAAACAAACTCTAGATGCATGACCCATTTTGTGCATCTGGCTTTAAACAGGTACTAAGGAATCAAACCCAGGCTGTCAGGCTTTAAAAGCAAGAGCCTTTAATCCACTGAGGCATCTCTCAGGCTGTGTTATTCAGGGTTCTCTAAAGGATCAGAACTGATAGCAAGACTTGATATTTAAAAAATGGAAATTCATCTCTCAGTTTAATGGTGGTGCATTGTCTCTGAGTATGGTATCTTTTAGCCTGATCAGGCCCCATCGTTAAGTGAATGTTGCACTTCTGGGCTCCTGGATATTTGCTCAGGAAGTTTTTCCCTACTCCTAACTCATATAGGGTTCCGCCTATTTTTTCTTCCAGAGTGTTCATGGTTGCTTGGCTTGTATGAGGTCTCTGATCCATTTGGAGTTGATTTTAGTGCATGCTGAAAGGAGTGGGTCTATTTTCATTTTTATATGTGTTTATCCAATAATTTTTGCCAGCTATAACTCAGACAAAGGCTAATCTCCAAAACCTACAGAGAACTCAAAAAAAAATTAATAGCAAAAACTCAAACTGTCCTCTAACAAAATGGGACATTGATCTCAACAGAGAATTCACTGAGGGGGAAACACTAATGGCCTTTACACACCTGAAAAAGTGCTCAGCATCCTTAAGCATTAGGGAAATGCATAACAAAACCACAATGAGATACCACCTTACTCCAGTCAGAATGACAATCATAAAGAAAACCAACAGCAAATGTTGCTGACTAGGATGTAGGAAAAAAGAAACCCTCATTCACTGCTGGTGGGACTGCAAGCTAGTTCAACCACTTTGGAAAACACTGTGGAGACTCCTGAGCAGAATGGACATAGAACTACCAATGGCCCCAGCTAAACCTCTACTAGGCATCTACCTGCAAGATGTCACATCACAGCATAGAGACATTTGTACAACTATATTTATAGCAATTCAATTCATAATAGGCAAGAATTGGAATCAACCAAAATGTCCACCCATGGAGGAATGGATAACAAAACTATGGTATATTACATAATGGAATTTTACTCAGCAAACTGTCAAAAGAACAGAGAGTCAAATGCCACATATTCTCCCTCATAGGCAGTTCCTACATACAGTTGACTGTGTAAACTATACACAGACCAGCAGGGAAAAGTGAGAGTTTATGAAAGAGGGGTAAATAATGGGGGGGGAGTTTAAGCAGGAAGCTAAACCAAAAGTGTTTCAAAATCATGAAATCTTCATATATATATATATATATATATATATATATATATATATATATATATACTGCAAACTATTGAGCAAGTAGTGGGCATTGTCTGGCAAGAGAGGCCATGAATAAAAGGGGGGAGAGTCTAAGCCTGTGAAAAATTGATAAGTCTGGCAACTCCTGGTCCCAGTCACTGGCTCCTTCCCTCACTGAGCTGTTAAACAAAGTGACCCATGAGTTCCCAAAAACAAGACAGGATTCTGTCAAAGCTCTTGAATACCCATCCCAGGCCTGAGGTAGGGTCCTCTTGCTGAAAAAAAAAAAAAAACACAGAAAGCCATCTATCAGCATTGAGAGACCCTGAAAGGTCCAGAACAGTAATCAATCCCCAGATGGTAGTTAGTGCAGACCTGGAAGGCACTGCATAAACTTCCAGGGGAAGCTGGTCAACAACAGCTGGAGTAAACAGAGACCACTGACATAAAACACAGTCTGCCACCAGGAATAGCCTGAACACACTGCCTACTGGGAGAGAACAGCGAACCATGAAATGAGCACTAGTGCAATGGAGGAGCCAAAGCCTGGGGGGAGGCAATCAACAGCTTTTAATTCAGCCAAATAATCCACTCAGTGATGGGGAACCCTTAAGTGGAACTGGGGATTCAGGGCAAAATGCACTGGGAACCAGAATCTTGGGCTCCCAAAGACAAATGCAGTACACAAGTGATTTACAAAGAGCTACCAACAATAGAATAAAGCAATTCAGAAATGTGTATCTAAGTTAACCTATACTGATCTTACTCTCCAATGGAGATTCTGTTTATATTTTTCAGAATTCAGCGAGAGGGATATGGATACTCCAACCCTACCAACTAATAGCAGGCTGATAGCTGACATCCTGGCAAGAGATGAGCCACACCAGATATTCCATGAAGGATCCATACAAAACCCCACAGAGAGTGGTGGGATAAGCAAAAGACCCACAACCACAGCCAGTCAACCAACACAGGATAGGCCAGACAGACACCAATGTTTTCAACACAACCTAAAGCAGAAGTACAGAGACCCTTAAGATCTCAACAATAAAGCATACTTAAAGCTCATCCACCATGACTCAGGGGACTGAATGGAAGAGGGGGCAGAAAGACTCTAAGGCCATGGTGGAGGAGAATATCCTGAGACATGGCCCCCTCAGTAACAACATACAAAGGGGGGTGAAACCGGGTTGACTTCTAGGCTATCCATAACCCCCTACCACATGGCCTGATCCAGACTGCCTACGGAGGAGGATATACAGCTGATTGGGGACAGGGAAGAGAAAAATTGGAGAAATGGGCATATCAACTCATTATTTGCTCATTCAATATATCTAATTATGGATAATAAAGGAGAAAAAATAATAATTGGAAACTTATTCGATTAGCTTATGGTGGTCCAATAATAGCTATCTGTATGTAGGCTTGAGAGTTAAGGGAATTGGCAGCAGCTTGTGGCTGAATGCCTCAGCATTCCCAGTCTAGCACTGAAGGCCTTGAGGATTCCTAGAAAGCCAATATTCTTCATAACATATTGGAAGATTAAGGACAGCTGAACAAGATAGATATACATTTTAGTGAAGGCACTCAGTAGCAAATAGCACAGGCTGCCAGGCAGAGCTCGGCTCTCAGAGCTTCTCCATATATACCCACTAAAAGGAGGGACACTCCCTCTGGAGGAAGGACTTATGTTGGAGGAAGATTTGCTCCTTTAGTTAATCCTTCCTGGAAGCAACATCTGAGGCCCAACCAAGGGGAAGGTCTGTGTATTCCTAATTTAACAACATAAACATCACAACTGGTCTTCTGCGACTTTTTTGATTATGTATAATCAAAATAGCAGATTCATCAGAGATGTCATCTTACTGAGTGATATCCATGAGATGAACAAATAATTTTTAACTCTTACCCAAACAAGCATCCAAACTACAAAGTCTATTTCATTGGCTTTATAATAAAATACACTTGAAAGCAAAGTTGAGCAAAGCCATTTATTTTAAGCTATGAAGTAAGCATACTGCTGGTGTCCACAGAGTACATCAATATTTTTCTTAATGCTTTACTTTTGTTACTTCTCTCTAGGGAGAAACTACAGGTTGTAATTCTATCAATGATGATAACTAAAATGTATAAATAAACAAAGAATACGAAGCATTGAAAATATCTTTAACAAAAGTCTGAGCATTTTCCCCAAAAGATACCTTTCTATACAGAGATTAATTGCTTAGAGTATGAAATTTATCAGTCATCTGGCACATGGAAGAAAATTGACTTACACACACACACACACACATGCACACATTCTCAAATACAAACTCTAGTCTCACAATTTAATGCTTTGAAAAACAAGTGAAAATAATTAACTCTATATATCACTGTTGGCTGTTTATTGTTCCTTGTGAAATCAATATTTAAGCACCTGGGACAAAGCCCACTTTATCCAAGGACTGAAAGAGTGTGTAGAGTTGTGTGCTGAACTTTTTTTTTTCCAGTACAACATAAAACTCTAAGAGTAATTGAGGATAAAAAAAAGGAAAAGAAAATACTGGTGTATGTATACTATATCCTAGATGTTATTAGGCCAGAAAAAAAATCAATTTTGCAACCATAGAATTAATACTCAGAATGTGAGTTTGAAACTAAAAAGATACCTTAGCAAATGGTGTAAATTCTTTTCATTTTCTTTTCTGCTAAAGCTCATCTCCCAAAGGCAAGCATTTATTTATATATTTATCATATTTATTTTTGCCTGTGTATGTATAAAACAAGTTCTCATCCAGAACCTTGTGCTCACCAACTTTGTTCAACTAGCTAGCCAGGCAGCGCAGGGATGCTCTTATCTCTTCTGTCAAGGGTTGGGAATATATTTATATCCACAAATTGCACATTTTTACTTCTGTGTGGAGAATCTGAATTCAGGTCTTCATGCTTTCACAACAAGTACAATGGAGCCCTGTCTTCAGTTGTCAGCAATGGTGTGCTGAGCACAGAATCCATTATTCTCTTTGGACTTCATTCTTCTTCAGAGTCAGTATGGTACACTGTCCATAGATTTCTTTGTCTTGAAACCACCTCTCCTATATTTAGATTCATTTGAGATTATTTAGCAAGGCATCCCATGTGCAGACAAATATTCAAATGTTGAGAATACAGCAATTAGGAAGAAACACAAATTCAATATGCTTCATCCCCCCGCTTGCCATTTCCTTCATTACACTGCATTTCCTGCACTACACTTGGTCATTTCATTCATTACACTGCATTCCCTATACTACACCTGGCCATTTCCTTCAACACTGGGCTCTCCACCAGTTTTGTCACATACATTTCTTTACCCCTGGCTGAAATCATCATTATGGATGAAGACATAAAGAAAAATTTACATATGCATATATATACATATATTCTATCTCCACCATCTCTCCCTAGTCCAATGTCCCCAATAATGTCAGTATTTGGATATATATCTACTTCTATAGAATGGACAAAAAAGATCAAAGTAGAAATCAGCAAATTGTAAATAAAACAATTGAAGAATTGATGATGAAACAAAAAGCTGGTTCTTTAAAAATGTAAACAGGATTGATAAAAACAAGAATCGTGTGGTTATTTTAATAGATGCAGAAAAGGGCTTTGACAAAATGCAACAGTCCTTCATGATTTGAACACTGGAGCCACTAGAGATGCAAGGACCATGTCTCAACATAATAAAGGCTATTTATAAAGTATCCAAGGCCCAGATCACAGTCAAAGGGGAAAAACTACAAGTATTGCTTTTAAGCTCTATAACAAGACAGGGGTGTATTAAAACTAACCAGGATTCTAATTGAAATTGAATTTTAATTGAAATTAAAATGTCCCTCACAGCCTCATGTTTTTGTTATTATGCCTCAAACTTAATCCCCAGTTGGTGGAGCCTAGCTGGAGGTTCAACATTGCTAGAAGGAGACGTGTCACTGGATGCAGGCCTTGGAGATGTGAGTAGCTTAGCCCACTTGCCACATTCAATGAGCTTTCTCTGCCTACTTCGACCCTGCCAATGTGGAGATGAGGAGCAATGCCCATCTGTCTGTTCCTGCCATGCATTCTCAGAATTCTAAGACAGAAATAAACCCTTTCCTTCCAAAAGGTGCTTCTGGCTGGGTGTTTTGCTACCTATCAGAACACACAGAGATACCCATCGCTTCCAACAATCATATTTCACCTTTCTGTTTAAACTCCTAACATCTATGGAATTGATATTAAGATTGATAAACTAGATAATAATCACACACTGGTATTTGAATTGATACACTCAGTACACTTGGAAGATTATATAAAGGAGGGAGTGATAGGAAAAATAAGAGTCCTGATACATTAATGTTTTCTAAAACTTCTTTTATTTTTTGTATTGTCATCGTTAACAGGTGCCATCACCAGCATGTGACAAAGACCAGAAATATAATGAGATGTCCTTTCTCATGCATCTTGAATCACAAACATCTACACCAGTCTTTCTCATAATCTAACCACATTTTAGAATAGCAAAAATGGATACACATTTATTTTTTGTTCAAATGATTATTCAGGTTATCTCCTATTTTAAATTTTAAAATATTTAGCCCCTATTGATAGTTTTCTATCAGTTGCTTTATGTTACTTTAATGACATAGGTAGTCAATTGCAAGGTTATTTTCTTTATAATACAATGTAATAAGGTATATCTTGTCATTCTACTACTCACAACCCTCTGTCATTTGTGCATGCGTGTGTGTGTCTGTGTGTGTTTAATCAAGATAATTTTATAGTTGTATAGGTCTATAGTTATCCCCCACCTTTCAATGTAGAACTAAATGCTTAGTGTCTGCTATTCTCTTTTTCATGATTTCAAGTCACTCAAGAGCAAGGAAGAGACAAAAGGTCATTTCATTAAATTCTAATGAGATATTGTCACAGGTATTAAAACAGTCAATATACTTTGATCAGTAAACTATCTTCCTACATGGCAAGTCAATTATTTATTTTCAATGAGATACTCTCATCCTAATTACTCAGATTCCATTGACCTTACCCTCTCCTTCTAAACAAGCCTACTTGAGAAGGTAAATTATGTTAGGAAATGCTCTTACTGAGATGATCAGAGGATACAAATGCATAAAATAATTAATTGTCAGAGTTACCCTGATAAATGGCATACTTGAGTCTGCAGTAGGTTCATTACACAGTGGACAATATTGGATGTGGGCTAGTGTGGGGTGAAGTTGTCACTGTCAAGTTCCAGAGACACCCTTTTATTCCAATACAGCCATCCTTACTAAACCAGACCCCAGAAATGTGTCAGGCACTCCAGCTACCTTTATATTTTATGGTTTCTAGATTGTTAAGATCAAGATAATAATGTTCCGCTCAATTGTTTTCATGCTTATACTTTTTCCCCTATTTCTGCTAAAAATTTAAGAAACATCTTTTGTTTTGCACTGCATGTCAAGCCCTGAAGTTTTCTCATTTCATTGGGCACATACTGTAAGATTTGAATGACTCTGGTTTTCATAAGTTCTCAACTTCTCAGAAAAGGGAGAAAATGTATGGTCATTGCAAGCAATACATCTGGGGGAGTAGTTGTTATTCTTACACAAGATCTTTATTTTTATTCACTGTTATTTATGGTATAAGGGACTTTGAAATTATGCATACAAACTGTAATTTTAATTCACTGAGTAAGCTTTCAGAAATGCTAACAACTATTGACTAGGCTCAGAGTATTTCAGTCTTTCCAAATGAGGAAATGGAGGGACAGTGGACTTAAAGTGTTCCTTGCCTTGGAATAACCAAAGATATTTATTGATCAGTTACTCCATTAATCACTTTTTATTCAACCACGTTCTTCCATAGTGTATGAACTAATGTCCAAAGTTGTTTAAAGCACTAAGGAAAAACAAATAGGAAACATGCCCTCAGGGGTCTATAGTAGAAGCTAATTCAATCCTTGCAAAGGAAAGCATGTCATTGCAAACTGGCCAGGAGTATAGTGGCTATGAAATTTTTCATCTTAAAATATTTTGTGAAAAAATTAAACAAAAACCACTACAAAAACCAGAGGCATAGAAAACGTAAGCTTTTGCAAACACTACTCTTTGACCTGCCAAAGAAAGCCACGCAGGAACATGCTTGTCCTTTTGTTCTTACCAGTGAATACAGAAGGGAGAAAACTGTTAGATGTTTTAGGTTATTTTTTAAAGTTATTGAAACAAATAACACAGATTGAGTGATTTGAGATAACAAAATATTGTAGAGATCATGAATCTGTAAACCAGGCATCCCGAGAGTATGGCACATGCTTCTACCAATATGATGGCACCTGATTCTACTGAAAGAGTATGATTTTAGCTTCTTGAGATTATGGTACCTGTTTCTACTGAGAGTATAGCACCTGCTCTACAAAGATCCCATGCTTCCTATTTCTACAGAGACAGTATGGCACCTGTTTCTACTGTGGGATTAAGGTTCTTCCACCGAGAGTGTGTGGTTCCTGATTCTACAGAGTGAGATTCCATGCTGCTTTATTCCCCCCCCCCAAAGAAAGGGGATGATGGAGATGAGCAAGATGATGCAAGAATGTAGAAGCCAAAGGAGTCCATGGTCACATTTGTAATAAAGATACAGTAAGAGACCCAGTGTAGCGATGATTACATTAACTGAACAGGAATGACAGCTCTGCATCTGAATAGGCTCACTTCCTAACAGTGTTGCCTTAGGAATTAAGCTTTTCATACATCGACTTGGCAGGACACATTGAAACCATAACACTAGGTAATAGAAAACATACTGTATCACTGTGGATGCAATTTCATTTCCTATGTTAAGCTAACTTGACTAACCACCTCATATGTAGCACCTTGTCTCAGACATAAAATATTTGCAAGATAATTTATTACTAGAAGGGAAAAGGGAAAGATAAATGAAATGGAGAGGAAAGGCAGGTAAATGTTTTAGTCAGTGAATAAGTGTTGCTTTATAAAATGGCAAGGACATTTCTAAATTTTCTAGACTTGCCCTCTGTATTTCTTAGATGATCACAGTCAGTACAGACATAATTTTCCTCTTCCTTCAGCCCCATTAGTAGGAATATGATAAGAAAAAAACATATGAGACCTCCCCACCGTTATGAATTTTACTCCATGTTCAGGGATAATTTTTTTTTTTGTTTACTGAATGTCTCAACTGATAACCTCAACTGTTTTTAAGTTTTATATTACCCAGAACCTTCTTATTAATGTTGAAAATGCTCCAAAGGTATCTGAGGCCTCTAATATATTCAGAGATGCTGTATAATGTTTTCCTCCATAACCTTGTATTCTGAATAAAAGCTACCTCAATTTTAAAATTATACAGGCCAACTCCACACTTTAGGATGACCAAAAAAATTAAATTAAGCACTAAGGAAAAACAAATAGGAAACATGCCCTTAGGGGTCTAGAGTAGAAGCTATTTCAATCCTTCAAGTCTAAAAAAAAAAAACAACATTTTCCAAATGTGGCAAGACTAAAGGAATTCATTAGTAACAATAAATTAACCAAAAAAGAGAATAACTCCCATTGACAAAAGAAAATATAGGAGGTATATATTAAAGGCATAGTATTCCCCATGGATTACACAGGATATAAAATATCCTTTTATCAGAAGTTGTCTCCATCAGTATATACACAACTATTAGGTAGTCCAACAATGCACTGTTGAACAAAGTTCCTATACCTCCATTTCATTCACTTAAGGTCATCAATAATGTACTGATTGAACACTTCCAAGAAGGAATGACAGATGGATTATTGAACATTGCTTTACCTTGTATTATTTGTATTTATTGTATTTATTCCTACCCCAGTGTGAGTTCACCACATACAATAGCATCCCTCTCGGACCATCATTCACACACCCTCTGTGAACCCCAAGGTTTTTTTTTTAAACCTTCATATAAATTATAGATAATCATCAGGGTTTTAAACTCTACCCACATGAAAAGATTTTAAAATTATACAAAATATATTTCCTAGCATCTTGGTGGTGACTACATTTAAAATTGACTGAGAATGGTAGCTGTAACCACAGTAAGCATCTCAACCATGTCCACTTCCTCTGATGAAAAGTTGAAAAGCTCATGCAAAATGAAGATGCTCGAATCCTGCAATATTCATCGCCATGTAGGACACATTGGCTGTAGCCTGTCCAGAGGGACTTTGACCACTTTAATGGAGCTATACCAATGAGACTTTGATGTGTGCTCCTGCAGGAAAATTCCCTGGCTTACACGATGTGGTACTCATCTTTCCTTTGGCTAGGTTCTAGTGGCTTGGTAGAGGTGTCCCCCATAAACTTAATGCTTTCCGGATGCTGGAACCACAGCTGATGGCGTTTTTGCAATTGGAACCTTGTTGGAGCTGTGTTGTTGGGGGCAGACTTATTGGAGTTACAGCCAGCTTCATATGGATAGTGTTTGGTTCTCCTTACTGCTGCTATTTGCAGAGCTGTGGTGGAGGTGATGTCCACTCTCTGCTCATGCTAACATTCTCCCTGCCATTACGGAGCTTCCCCTCAAGTCTGTAAGCCAAAATATACCATTTCCTCCTCAAGTTGCTTTTTCTCAAGTTCTTTGTCACAACAATGAGACAACTGACTACAACATAGGTGGTGTTCAGATATGTAACAACAGATTTCTGTAGATAAACTGGCCAGGGTTATCTGCTATGATACAACGTAATTTTCATCCAGTATTAAGCAAAGTGTTTCATTCCTGACCTCATTTTGAGGTTCTCAGCAATAGCGTTAACTTGCCCAATTTATAAGGATATTATGTTCAGAGTGAGAGAAACTCGAAAAACTATGGCATGTAAATATTCAGAATGTAACAGCTAATATCCCTCCTAAATTTGCATTCTGCTTTTTCAATATTATTGGTTTGATATTTCACTGATATCCTAGTATGATTGTTGTAGTCTACTTGTATTCTATTGCAAAAATGGGTCACTCCCTGGGAGCTTGAAGTCACACCTTTCCACATTGTTTGATATTACCAATTGGCTATTCTCTGCACTGTGACAGTATGACAAGATTTTTCTGAGATGACAAATTGAATAGGTCTGCTCTTAGTTTACACAAAGCCCCTGTAAATATAAAGTTTGTCATTCTATTTTTGAATGGAAGGTCGCTTGGAGAAAACACATGTGTGTGTTTCTAAGGATGTCTCAGGTTTTAAAATCCTCAGAGGACATCGTGAAGTGGGTGGCATGTTTAAACTGAGCTCTTCAGGTGTTTCTTGTTGCCTTTCGTCATAGCTTAAAAGAAGTTGGAAGTAAGTAGATCCTGTTAGGCATTTCCAGTGACAATCCTCTCTTCCCTTTATTCTGACACTAAATTGATACTCTTTTCTGCATGAGCATGCAGGGTTGAGTCCTATGCAGGGTGAACACTGGAAAAGGCATTCTTCAGAGGAGAATAGGATGCCCACTATAGATCTGAACTAGATAAAATTACCCAGAAATTCTTGCTCCTTCCAAAAGCTGAAAGGCCATTTATTCCCAAGAACCATCAGTTGACATCGACTTTTATCCCTCCAGGAGCAGCTAGCTTCAAGATTAAAGAGAAAATTGTTCAGGATTTGGAAACATGAGTCCTATGGTGCCTTTGTGTCCCTCTGTTCCAAATTCTAACATGGCTGTCACCTCACAGGAAGGAGCAGAAAAAAAAAAGGTCCGCTAAAGCTCGAGGTAAGGGTTTTTTTGTTTTTTTTTTTCACAGTTATAAGAAAGAAAGATGGGCATGTTTGAAAACATATCCCTTTAATATATAGAAAACTATCTTGCTCTGAAGTTGTCCTTTGCAATACTGCCTTTATTTACCCCCTAGTCTTGTACTTGAATCCAGGCTGTGTTTACTGGGATCCTAGCTTTTTACTTAGTGGGAGGCAGAATAATAGCTCCCCAAAGACATCCTTGTCCTAATGCCAGAAAATGTGAATATGTTATATGATTCAAAAAATGACTTAGCAGATATGACTAGATTATGGATATTCACATGGAAAAACAATAAAGCATTCTCCATTTAGACCCAGTATAATCACATGTGACTTTTTAAATCCCAGAGCGTTTTTCTGAGTGTCATCACAAGGAAATGAGGCTATGGACATTCATACACTTAGAACACTCTTTGGAGATGTAGAAAGGATACCACATGTCAAGCGATATGAAATTCCTTTAAGTTAGAGATGGTAAGAAAATTGATTCATATTTTTCCCTTCTGTAAGCTCCAGAAAGGCACTAGTTTAACTTATGGAGAAAACGTCTGAGCCAGGATAGGAATGGTCTCTGAAAGAATCTAAGAATTTTTCCTAATAATGCAATCAAACTTTGCCTTTGAAAATATTTTAGGTGCCTTAGATCTGGGGTCAGAAGCTTGACAAGTCACTTAGAAATTTTTGCTCTTCGCAAGCATAGGAAATCTTTATGAGTTACATTGAATTCACGGTATACAGAGAGCATAATGTCTGCTTCCTACACCTTCAGGGTTTGGAAAGTGAATGATACAATGACCATGATTGCATTTTATGAAACATAAAGTGGTTGTGTAATAGGAAGCTTTGCTGCATGCTGTAGAAATAGATGTCTTGTTTCTGGACTGAAAATAATATTTTAGTACTAGAGTTGACCTTTAATTCTAAAGATAGAGAAATACAATTAGAGATGATGGTGAGTCAACCAGGGTTTGAAAATGAGTCAGTGACAGGATGTTATATTCACATTTGCATCTGTATCTAAAAGACCCTGTGTGGGTCATGTGCTAGAAGCAAAATGAATGCATCCCACCCAGTTCATTTGAAAGTTCAGCACTGATCCCCATAATAACAAATCCATAGGTTAGTATCTTCATTGAACATGCATAAAGTACTAGCTATAATATTAAGAAAGCAAACCCATCAATATACTTAAAAATAAAAACAAGCAAGAGAAGTGAATCCTTATATTCAGAGGTTAGCTCAACATATATAAATCAATCAGTAAAATTCATGCTATTCACTATATACAAAGTATGATCATACTAATATATTAAACAATAAAATGTTACAAAATCAAAATGTATTGAACAAACTACTCAATAAACTAGATATAGAAGGTGTTATGGTTAATTTTACATATAGTCTTGACTAGACCATGGTGCCATATCTAGTCACTTATAGTTCTGAATTTTCTGTTGAGATGATTGCTGGATTAGTTTAACAATTATGTTGGTAGACTTTGAATAAAGCAAAATTTCCTCCATAAGATAGGTGAGCTGCATGTATTCAGTAGAAGACATTAATAAAATAAAAACTAAAGTTTTCCAGGAATTCTGCTGTCAGATACCATTTAGACGTGAAGTATAACAGCAATAAAAGTTATATGCTAAAATACTTTTGGACCAGTTTCATTCTGAATTTTAAACTGCTCAAAAGTGTAGAATACACTTAAATTAAAATGAATCCTTAAAGTTATTTGTCATTAAGGAAATGAAAGCAGCAATGAAATATTACTCCAAAACTCTGAGAATGAATATTTTTTTTAAAAAGATGACATCAGCAATTGTTCAGTATGTTTCAGAGAGTAATAGGGCTTCTCAATGTTTGCTAATGGGGTAAAATAATGCTATTTATATTATAAAGTGGTTTAGTATGTTTTTTAAATTTTTTTTATTTAATATTTATTGTCCATAATCAGTTACATTATTTAGTGGGCAAACCATGCGTTGTTATCCCGAATTCCCCAATTCCCCCCCTCCCCATCCCTGATCAGTTGTATATCCTCCTTCGTGGGCTGTCTGTATTAGTCCTTGTGGCAAGGGATCCTGTATATCTTAGTACTCATCTCGGTCTTCCTGGCCCAAGTCAGTTGTTACTGATGGGTGCTATGCCTCTGGACCGTCTCCCCCACCACGGCTCTCACAATCTTTCCGCCCCCTCTTCCGCTCAGTTCCCTGAGTCGTGGTGGGTGAGTAATAAGGCTGCTTTAATGTTGCGAGCTTAGAGGTCCTTGTGTCGAAAATCCTTGGTTTCTGTCTCAAAGGCCTATCCTGTGTTGATTGAATGACTGTGGTTATAGGTCCCTTGTTCATCTGTCATTGTCTGCTGGGTTCCCTATGGATCCTCCACGATATGACTGTGGTGGCTCCTCTCTTGCCAGGATCTGGGTCATCGGCCTACGGTGGGTTGGTAGGGTTAGATGGACCACAGCTCTCTCGTTGTATCCTGAAAAACACAAACACATTTGGCTTATCCTGAGTTGGTTGAATGGCTGTGGGTATGGGTCCCTTGTTCATCCCGTCCTTCTCTGCAGGGTTTCATATGGATCCTCCACAATATGACTGTGGTGGCTCATCTCTTGCCATGGTCTCATCTTTTGGCCTGCTGTTGGGTGGTAGGGTTATATGGGCCACAGCTCATTCGCGATATCCTGAAAAATACAAATACAATCTCCAAAAATACAAATACAATCTCCTAGTATGTTTTAACAAAGCTAAAATTGTCTTCTCTTGCTATCCAATATGTGAACTTTATTCAACAAATACTTATGAAAGCATGATTGGAGTAATCGTGATGTCTTTCAAAGACTAATGAATAAGAAAACTCTGGCAGTCTTATATATAAAATCATATGAGCTACCAACCCATGTAAAATGATATGTATGGGTATATTATGAAATATGAAAAGCTATATAGCAGATGCTCCAAATTCTATGACATTATAGAAAGACAAAACTCTAGACAAAGTTAACTTATCATTTGTTGCCAGTGTTAACTATATATAACATATAATATATTATATATATATATATATATATATATATATATATATATATATATATATATATATATATATATATATATATATTTAACTACATTCCGTATGTATGTCTGTGAGAGGTAAAATACGAAAAATAACCTAACTGTAATGAAAGGGAACTGAGATGAGTAAATAAATGCACAAATGAAACTATGAAACTAAAAGCAAATAGGAACTGTCCATAACTATTGTACCTCTGGTGATAAAATTATCTTCCAGGTTCAAAATTTTGAACCCATTATACTTGTGTACTGGGGTGGAGGCATTAAGTAAATTGACAAAGACAGAGTTTCTATTATCTAGGTGCTTGTTATAGATAAGAGAGAATTGAAGCCTAGAATAATCAATGGGATATTAAATCAGAGCCTGAGACATTGGTATAAACTCCTACTCATTTAATGTTGGTAAAAGTGGAAGGTAGATACATATGTGACAGAAAGATGGTAATGTAGATAGATACAGATATAGATGATCTATCTATAGATGGATGAGAATGACATGAGGGACCTAAGACATGAAGAGGCAGATGAATGAATGGAGTCATATATGTTGGTGCATTTCCTTGCCCCATCAGCTGGAAGGCCTAGAAGGAAATATGCCCATTACTGCAAGAGCAGCAAGACATCTATCTGTAGCAAAATCTTTGTTTTCTTACAAATAGGAGGCACAAGGCCTTTGTGGAGAAATGCCTGATTCTAGGACAGAAATAAGAAGCATACAATCAGTGTTTCCATTGTTTAGTAGACTAGAAAGTAAAGAAGTACAGGGCTGGAGAGATTGCTCAGTGGTTAAGGCACTTTCCTCCAGTGCCTAAGGCCCCTGGTTCAATTCCCCAGGACCCACATAAGCCAGACCCACAAGTTAATGGCCCTGGTGCATTCTCTCTCTCTATCAACCTATCTGCTTGAAAACGAATAAATAAAATATTTAAAAAGAAAGTAAAGGAATATTAAAAAAACACACACCTACACATATACAGAGAGAGAGAGAGAGAGACTGGAGAGAGAAAGAAATGAAGATTAACGGAATATAGGAATCCCCTAAAAGAGCTCACTCACCATCGGCAAAATTGGAACAGAAAAGAAAATCATACCTTTAATTTAAAAGCTGAAGGATATAATAAACATCTACAAGTCAAAAAAATTAATGGGAATGATTAGGTGGATTTTCTACATAAAGGAATCCCAAATACTTTTAAGTGCCTCTCATGAAGGCGCCCTAGGGCTGAAGACATGGTTCAGTGGTGCAGTTTGCTTCCAGCACAAGCATGATGAGCAGAGGGAGCCTGAGACCATGTCCATTCAACTATCCATCTCACGTCCTCCAAACTGCTGCGTGTGCCCTCCTCACCTGTAACCCCAGTACCACAGGGAAGCAGAGACCTGAAAACTGAAGCCCTACAAGCTCTGGAATCAATAACAAAGAGGATCCAGGTCCCAGCAACACCATTGGAGGAACAATAGAGCAGTTCCCTGAGGTCACCAACTCAGGCGAGAATGTGGTGCCCCCAAAGGCACATCAAAGTACATAAAGAGTGAGTGCTCGCAAGTGTGTGTGCGTGTGTGTGCGCGCACACTTACAGACACACACACACACACACACACACACACACACACACACACACACACACACACAAAGCAAAAACAATATTTGTTTAAAAAGATGCTTCTAGCCTGAGAGCTGTGACTTTCTTCCAAAGTACTTTTTTGAAAGGAAGACAGTAACTTTACAGTGAATAAATCTGAAATCAGTACCTCAGTCGCTTAGCTAGGTTCAAGTGGACAGAGAATGTGACCATCAACACTGATGTCATGTTGATCAAACACACACTAAATCAGTGGAATGAAGATGGCTCTGTGTGGGAATGTGACAGAATAATGACAGCTATGTACCGAGAAATAGTCCTTATCAACAAAATACAGTAATCTTACCAAAAGAAAACCATGATGCAATTACAAAAAACTACTACAAATCATCCCTGAGTAGCATGCTTTAAAATTGTAAAGGCCATCCAAAAAAAGTCTGAGAAATGAACATAGCTAAGAACTGTCTGGTCCATATGGTTCCTGGGACCAATGAAAGGCATTAAGTTAAAATTAAGGAATTCTGAAAAGTAAGAATTTTTGATAATAATGTATCAAAGTGGCAAACGCATTAACTAGTGTAAGAAGAAGAAAAGAAAGATGAATGGGTAATGAGTCAGGTGAACTGTCTGGGACTCTGTGACCAGTGTGTTATAGATCCTTAGAAGCCAGTGTGGTGGGGTGGGGATGAGGTACACAGGAATTCTCTGCGCTACTCTCATAACATTCCTATGGATGTAAGTGTATCCTAAAATTGAAAGCTTAGAATAAAAAGAAACATGCTCTCTGCCATTTAGTAACTGTGTGGTGTCAATCATGTTACTTTCAACTCTTGAAATATCATTTCTTTTGTATAATCTCAAAACTTCTGTGATGATTACATGTAAATATCCTATAGGGTGTTGGGCACAAAGTAGATGCCACTAGACACTACCACCTGCACCTCTGCTCATTGAATACCTTTTAAATGACATAGCTTTCCTGTTTTTAAAATATTCATTGGTATTTAAAAAAATTCCTGTCAGCCAGTAAAAATGTTTAAAATGGTAACATAATTTTAAAAATATCTTTTAGAAACTTCTAGAATGTCACACAGTATCTTGAATATTTATTCAGATCAAATATAGTCCACATATATTAAATGTTGTTATTTATTTGCAAGCAGCAAGACAGAGAGAGAGAGACAGAGCCATCTCTTCAGCCCCACATTCTGTACATTTATGAGCACTTTCTATGGTATAATATAGACTTTTGATTGTACAGCTGAAGTTATGAATTATCTAATTTCACTGACATTAAGCCCAACATCAGTTCTCTTATTTGAAGTTCTTTGGAAAATGATTTTGGGACCTATTTAAAGTTGACTGAATATATGTGTTTTCATACATATATGAAAATAGAGAAACAATTCTGTACAGACAACTTCATTATAAAATATGAAAAAATTCAATGTCAAATATTACCTAAGTATTCCAGCTATAAGAATAATGAATAGAGTTTCTACAAAAAAGTAAGAGAGTGCACTTAAATAGTAGAATATGTTAATTAACTGCCTGAATTAAGACTGCCTTGCAAGTTCACACCACTGCAGAAATAAAATCATAAAAAAAAACTACCTAATTTGCACAAAAATGTCTGAGGTTGAAGTATGCATTTTTTAAATGTTCATCCATCCAAACATCTGTTTTATCTAATTATATCCAAGTGATGAGTGTATATGTGCTATTATAAACACTGAAAAGTAATGGAGTGGGAAACAGATATTCGCAAAGTGACAAACATGTTTTGTTGGAGAGTAGCCTTAACTTTTTAAAAGACAGTGGCAGTCAACATATTGATTTGTCCACAACAAATACCTTTGAGTGTTTTTGGCTCCATTTCCATTTTATGGATGAAAAAGTGTGCTGCAAGGAAAGTTAGGATTTGTCAAAACTCATTGCATTAGAGTTTACTGTGAGACTCCTGAGGTCCACACAGAGAGTAAGTGGCCAGATTTACCTTACTAAGGAGCCAAAATAGGGTTTCCCCTACTGGAAAACCAGTGTTAGATGTCTTCTTTTCATCTTCTTTTCTCTCTCATGTAGAATGGTCTTAGTGACAAATTTTGGACCTCAAATGTTTTCCAGGGAAGGACCCTACTCTCAAAGTCCTGAGCATCCTCTCTGAGGAAGGCAGAGCAAATGGATGAGTGCACCCAGAAAATGCTCTCTCATGCATCTGACTCCCCTTTACTTTCCTTAACAGCAACTTGGCTGCACCAGCTTCCAGTTGAAAAGGAAGTTTTTATTTTCTTACTTTTTCTATTC